>VNJS01004007.1:0-40084 GCA_008042575.1 Drosophila watanabei | reverse complement strand
TTGGTCAGCAATTTGACCGGAGCTGGGGTGCGGACGATCGGTCCGGTTAACTCAGTTAACTTACATATGTACATATTCATCTCTTCCGACGCGTTTATTTTTGGAATTTAATTTAAGAATTCGTTTAATGAATTTTCTCGTATGCCCTAGAATCGGTAGGAAAGCTACTCCTGTTCAATTAGGTTTTTTGGCTTATTTCAAACATTTTATTTTTAGTTTTTCCGATTTTATAAATTAAACCTGGCTTAGGTTTATAATTATTAAAAATTCTTATATTTTGTTATTTTAAAAATTAAAATTAAATAAAAAAAAAACCTCTAATAACTTTGTTAAAAGCGTAGTGTAGCAATTAAACCAAATGAAATTGTTAGATATTACATACAAGTCTTGTCAAACAAATTCTTAACCTCTATGTTTTTTACTTTTCAAAGAAATCTTTCTTTTGTTGCTAAAGTTTTAGCCACCTTAGCCCGATCGGCATCCATTATTATTTGTTGGCAATTTAAATTGTTAGGGTAAACTATGTATGATTGAAAGAAAGAATGCCGCGGAGCTCTAACTTAGCTTTTAGCACAAAGAAACTAACTTTAAGAAGTCGCAAGTTACACACTAACATTAGGAACTAAAGGAGCGAAGAAATTTCCACGAAATGGACGTGGTGGGAGGAACTACTACAATGGCTGGAAGTTCGAGAGCTTCTTGCGCGGCACGAACAATACTTGGCACTTATATTGGCAACTTTTTCTATTGAAATTATATTTATAGCAGCTGCTGCTGCTGCTGGAGCAGTTCGATCCGAGACCAAATTATAGTCCAGACTACCTGAGTGGTGCATGCAGGATGGGATACGTGATTGTGGCGGGGTCCCCGGCTCGCCGGCTTATTAGAGTCCACATATTGTGGAGCCATGGTTATGCTTTGCATATAAATGACCCACACCCGAACAATACACATTCGGGATGGCCCACATGTGGCGTTAAAGTTACTGCCTAAGCCCAGTCTCCCTCAGCTGGAACGAGTGCCGCTCTAGTTCTTTTCCGGGCCTGGTCACTTTAAGAGCCCACTTTCTGAGACTTGCCTTTTCAGGCCTCGTTGACTGTGATATCATACACTGGCCAGAATAGATGTATTTCGTAAACAAAAATTATGTTGGCTAAAAAAAAATGTATTTTTAAGTCCTCATAACATGTGGAATCTAAATAGAAACACATAATATATATTTATTCTATCTAAAAAAAATAACTAAGCTCCAAATGTAACTCAATCGTGCCTTATTAAAATTGTATAAATATTCTACATAAATGTATACCTATATCTCATTATTGATAATACTTAATATTATTATTATTTAATATTTAACTAATAAATTATTGATTTACCCAGTATGAGTTTTGTAATATATACATAATTTTGTTCTTAATTAAATATAAATACCTAATAGTTTTATTATTAATTGGATTATTCAGACTAACCGGTGCCTTTGATAGATTTTCCTATTAATGTACTTTTACCTGTTGCATCAATGCAAAAAAATAAAACGAAGTGATTTGGTGCAGTGCACACTTTAAGGACACCGAAGGACACCAGAATTGAATCCCTCTGATTAGGGGCTTCTCTTTCTGCGTATTCTTCTGGCCAGACCCAGCTGCACTTTGTCTTCATAAAAGTCGCTTTGAGGACCAAAGGGAAATTTACATAAATTCGCTTCGGTTTCTGGACAAGTTTTCATCCTTTGCTGTTTTTCTCCCGTTTGGCAATCAATAAACGCACATAAATTTCCCTCTATCCGTTTGCAGTTCTTCTTCCATTATTTTGGCATCTTTCGTGTCTGCGTTTTTTTTTTTTCGGGGTTCACTGGTGCTGGTTTTGCGGGGCAGAAGCTCTTATCGTCGGCTTAGCTGGCCTCCCTTCGTTGACGTTGTCAATGGGAAGTGCTGGGCGGGGTCATAATTTATTTCCCATAAAACATGAAATGAAACATTCGGCTCGTAAATTATGAAAAAGAAACACGTTGAGGCATCAAAGTCAATGCTGTTGTACCCACACACGTCGAGGTGGGGAAACCAGAATAATTGGCATGTAGTAAAACCAGTTGAAAGGCTACAATGTCTGACAGTTGAAAATGGCTCTTCCCAAACAAATGTATTCCTTTCATTTATGTAAAAATATTTGTAAAACACTAGAAACTAATATAGAAACAATCAGAGAATGTAGAGACCAGACAGGAAATTAATTAAATTATTAAATTAAATTATTAAAATAAGAATGTCTAAGGCCTTATCATATAATTACATTATTTTACTTTCAAATTGTTTCATTTTTACTTGCACAATGTTCTTGCAAATATGCAGACAATAAATCATTTTTTGTGGCTAAATCTCTCTTTTATAAGTGAACGACATTTTTCATAATTTTCCTAAATGTCCTGGCCATTTCAAGACAATCAAGTGCATTTTATTAGCTTGTAGTCCCTTTCAAAATGTGCTTTCATCTGTTCACAAAATCATTTTTGCCCTTTAGGTCAGTTTATTGCAATTCTCTGCCTTTATTTTACGACTGTCCTAGGAAAGGGAGAAGAAGTGCGTGTGGAAAAGAATGAATCTTTAGAAAGTTCACTTAAGGAATGTCTACTTCTGGACATGCAGCCGCAGCCATGTTTATCCCAGATCGTAAAATCTTTACGCCAAAACTGATGGCGCACAGTTCCGCGGCATTTCGGCCAGCGAAAAAACACAAACAATAAAGGGGACGTTACCCATTTCCATTCCGTGTCCGACAAATGCGGCTTATCGCTCCCAGCCAAGCTTTGGCCAGCATAGACGGTTCCGTGGTAATGATTCCGGGCCAAAGCAGCAACAGACAGGTGTACGAGTATGTGAGGCTTTCCGACTTTGTCGACATTTGTCCGATGTTTCTCTGATGCCCCATGTCGATATCACGCAAACGCAACGATTGGAACTAGTGACGGCGCCAGAAGGTTTGATACCCTATAAAAGCAAAGGTTTTGATTAGTTTTAGCATAAAAATATTTTTGAAATTCAAATTAGAAACCATCTATACTATGTTAAATATTTATTATTCATTTGTTAGTCTTGAGAGAATTAACATTCCTTCATTACAAATTATTATAATTTTGGTATTAGTGAAAATAGCTGTTGTACTTTTCATATTACCAAAATGGCTTTGTATTACAAATGTAAAGTTAGTTTTTAGAATAAGCTGTTAACAAGATTATTTTGATCTATGAAATTATTGAAATTGGAAAATTGGATCATCGCTAAAATACAATCAGTCCCATGTGCAAACCCTGGAAGCCTTTCAAAGATTACAATTGACGGTTATAAGCCATGTCTAGTTAAAAAACAATAAATATATTACTACTACTACAACTACAATTAAATACAAAACATATTGCTTACTTTAGAGATTATACACATAATTGAAAAGTCTTGAAACATGTTATATTTATATTTACCCCAAAGTGGATACACGAACTACAGCAAACATATAAATGAACCTTCAGGCCTTAATGGTCATCTTGAAGTCGCTGCCTGGAGCTTGAAGAGCCTCTGGGTCTTGGTAAGTGTCATGTTTGACCAGCAGCAACACTAACAGTGGCCCAAACACACACAGAAGGACGCATTGCGTTTTAAAGCCAATGTAATTCGAAGCTGGCAGGATATGGGAGCTACTGGCAATGGGCAGCGACTGGCCGCCTGACCCCCTTCCTACCACATCGATGACAATGACGCCAACTGGCGAGAAAGCTGCCAATGTCGCCCGTCCACAGTTGGTGCTCATATTTCCCTGTTCCTGGTGGCCTCCGGGCTCTCCCAGGACATCCCCGTCTGTGCGAGAGTGCATGTGAGCTGCCAGCGTGTTGTGGCATAATTTATACGCTTATTTGTTAATTTCGCACACACTCTCTGGAAGCACAGAAGGACGCACGGCCAGATACATTACACAAACTCTTGGCTTAATTAAAAGTTAAGGCAACAAGTTTTCGTCCGGACAGAGAGCGATGTTAATGACATTCAGATACCCTTACTGAGCCATGTTATTCAAATTATTCTACATGATATTTATATATTTTTAACATTTTAGCAAAAAAAGCTACATAAGATTAAGTCTATTTTAATACTTGGCTTGGATAAAGTTTTCTAAAAACTTTGTGATCTCTGGAACTTTATTTAATCACAGAAAACTTTAAGCCATATTATTTACATGTTGTTTAAATTGTTAATCCGATCACTTTTGGTTTCATTAAATGAAACTTAAAAACTTACTAAATTAATTACCTTATTAATCAATTTATAGCTTATATTTCTAAGGTATTTGAAAAAGGAAAAACGCTAATCCATGGACATTATTTAATACGATACTCGCAATGACATTATCCTCATTGAATACCCAAGTGAGGGGCCAACATATGCTCTCAATGAGCTATTACAATGAGTTGCCGAACTTAGGCTCAGAATATTTCAATTAATCAAGTCATCTCGGACCAGCCAGCTTGATGGGCATTTCGATAAGCAGCGGAGCTCAAGTAGGGCACACCGATGGTAGATGGCTAAGCCGAGATGTTGGCAGAGCAACAGGATAATTACTCGACCATATGCTCGAATGTCCAGCCCAGGAGCCACAACAACTGGGCCAGAGGCAGCAGCAGCCCACCCAAGGCCAGTTGGCGACTTGAGTGCTCCATCCTTTGCTTCCATGTAATTGTAATTTAGACGCCACAAGCTCACAGCAGTGCACAGGGGCGCAAGCAGGACTTTGCCACAAGGGTGTCGGATCATATTTTGAGGAAGCTATCAATCGGGTTTGACAATATATTCCAAAAACTTGTTTTCACAGGAAAATTCAAGTTACAAAGATATTTTAACATCGAAGTTTCAGAGTTTATCAAAAAAGAAGAATCTAAAAATCGAAACCGATGTATGCTGTTTACTTTACCAAAATAAATTTTGTTTTATTAATAAATTTTAATGGTTTCAACGACATGAATGTATATAAAGTCACTATATACATATGTACATATCCATAACTATGTTTTGAAGATACATGCTTCTATATTTTAGGAAATTACTTTACAAAATAAATACCTGCTTTATGGAAAAGATATATCCTAAAATTCTTGAAGATTACAAGAATGTTAATCTGGTGTTATTTTTGTTTAAGGTTCCGACTACGCCCCTGCTAATATCCGTATGTGTTTGTGTCTTTGTCTATTGTGTATGGGTTGTGTAATTTTTTCCGCTGTCATGCGGTTAAACGTGCAAATTACGCGCCATTTTTATTCGTCGGGCCAGCCGTTGGCTGTTTTATTTCCTTTTCTCACCTCATTTTTGCAGCGTTTTATCTCCAGCCTGTCCACATACTCACACATTCACAGCCAGGCACTTGGAGCCACGTGTGTGTTTAACCTAATTACGGGAGACTCGTCCTTTTCACTCAGCACTTGCTTCCAGGATGCTTTTGTGTTTTTTGGCAGTATTGGGCTCTGCGTTTGGTTTGCTGCTGTTATATAGTAGTACTCTTAGTTTTATCGACTTTTATTTATTTATTTTCTTATTTGTTATAAAATTGTTTAAATAAATATGAAGTTTTTTTAATAAACAAAGTGTTTGGTACTAAACAAACCAATATTTCAAGTTGCAAATAACACAGAAATTCTAGAAAATACTTTAAATTTAAGCAAGCAAAGTAATAAAATCAAGGAGCATCAACTAGTCGATATATTTTGGTAATTTTGTTTATAATTTGCACGCCTGTGGGCCCTGTAGCAGGGATGCTAGGCCACAAAGTATCATATATCCTGGTCTATTCTGCTGCGCTTGCGTTTGTTGTTGTTGAGTCATTATATTCATTTAGAAATTCAATTAGCGCCATAATTGCAGCAAGTGTTTAATGATGATAATGCGTTTACGCCGATAACGTTGGATGGCGATGACTTGTACCACATCCTGGGACCATCTAATTACGCGGCGCCCAAATTTCTCAAAGTGTACCTCATTAACATACTAAATGCCCATTTTGGCTGATGGAATTTTCAAAAATATATGCATTAAAACAAAATTGGATAAACAAACTCAGAAATGAATCCCTCATTTTCTATATGACACCAAGATTTATGCGTTTAGTAGAAATTGTTTACTCCCTCAGAGCAAAAGGGCAAAACTTTTCCTGCGCGCGCCCATCCCAACTTTATCCTGGACACAAAAAATGTATAAAATTCATTTATGCAAACTCGAACGAGATCCAAGAAAACACATCCAACAGACACAAAATAATATTGTAGCAAGCCCCTATTAATTATGAATTTTACATTCAAAATTTACATGACAAAGGCAACATGTCAACATGACATGACAATAATTTCGAATGGAGGAATAAAAACAAAAAATTAATTGCAAATGAAGTGGAACATTTAAATTTGAAATTGGTGAAGCTTGAGTCCGGAGCCACTTCGTGGGATTCCCCTTTGTCGAAGGGGGCTGCGCTCATTTTAACAGCTTTGTTTTCGCTTTGAAGCCATTTAGCGACCCATTAAAAGTTTTATTGGCTGCCGGGTAGCTCTATGCAGGAACATAAAGATCAGACACGGACTCAGCCTTAGTCGCTTCTACTGAGCTGCTGCGGGTTGCGTGCGGGAAGTCTGGTTTAACAGCCCAAGCTGACAACAAATTGGCTTTCTATGTGTCGTAATGAAAATGAAAATGTAAAAATATAGACAAAATCGCCAGAAAATCATATTTAAGCCAAAAATTACAAGTTTTTTGTTAGCAGCGTTAGTAAAAAATGCGAACATTCTCCAGACTCGAGGTCAAGTCGGCTCTGAATTAAAACAAAGCAAAGACGCGACTTTTGCCAAAAACAACAAAAATAACTTGCAGAATGCAAGCAGCAGCTGTGATTACGATCGCTTCATTGGCGCTACCCAAATCATCAGACCACTTGCTGACTATTACCAATTTTCGTGGTGCCTAATCCTACATCTCAATATCTCACAAAAATTAAATTAAATTTTGCAAAATATCCTGTAATACAAATACTTACAATTTTCCCGGACGTTTCATAAATTAAAATGAATAGAATAAGTAAAACGAATAGTAATAAGTAATAAATTAAATAAATATATGCATATATTCCTGCTCCCTGCCGCATTGTGTTTGTAACGTTCTGCTTGATCCACAATGAACCCTACAGGACTGTGCAAACTTGGGAGCCTTGATGGTTCGTTGTTGCGTCGGTCTCAATTGAAGTTGGTAAAACCTTGGACTCCAGGCACACCGACTCCTGTGAGGTGCACAGTTTCCACAAGAACATAGCCCTTTTTGATTGTAAATATAAATAATTTGTGTTTCTAATAAAAAAAAAGATTGTTTTTAACATTAATAACGAATTTTAAAAACTGGAGGAATTCGGTATTTGTTCTTTTACGGTGCTCTCACCTTCTGCCCAAAACAATAACTTAAATTGATACATAAATTTGGAAGTGGCGCCACGCCACTCTACAACGCCACTGTATGATTACATTTTGTGTAAAATACATGTCAACCAATGTATATTTTGGCGAAAAAGCGCGGTCGTGTCGTGGTTACTATTGACATATTGAGTCTTTTACACAATTCGTCATTTGCGTCCAGCAGAACAAGTTCTCTAATAAGTTATGAATCTGTAATCAATAAATGATTTGGATTTGTTTACAAATAATTGTTGGCGGAAAGCGTAAAGGAAAACGGTAATTTCCCAGCAGATTATTTTTACGATGACGTAAAAGAGGCATGTCTTATGATAAGGTTTGGCCTGATATTTGAATAAAATTTACACACGCGCCATCGTTCGCACAATTAGGGTCACACTGGATCGAAATTAAATAACAACAAGAAAGGAAGCTAACTTCGGCATGCCGAAGTTTGTATACCCTTGCAGACTTTAATTGCATTACTTATAATCTAACCCTATCTATTTTAAAATGTACTTTTATATTCATTTTATTTTTACAGTTTTACATTTTTACATTACTTCACATGTAAACTAAAATGTAAATTACCTCCACATTTACGGATCGTTTGTATGGCAGCTATATGATATATTCTGAAATTGTATAGAAGTAGAAGAAGCTATGTTGAAAACTGGCAAAGCTATAATTCTTTTCTAAAAATTTCCCGACCATTCCTATGTCAGCTATATGATATAGTATTCCGATTTTTATAAAATTAAATCAGAAAATCTAGAATAATATATATAGCTTATAACCTAGAGTTCATTAAGATATGTTAAAAAAACGTGAAGCTCTAATTTTTTTTCAACAAATTTACGGATCGTTTGTATGGAAGCTATATGATATAGTCGTCCGATCTGACACGTTCCGACTTATGTACGAGTGAGAGAATATAGAAGATTACTGCAAAGTTTCATTAAGATAGCTTTTAAACTAAGGGACTAGTTTGCGTAGAAACGGACGGACAGACGAACAGAAGGACAGACGGACATGGCTATATCGACTCGGCTGTTTATGCTGATCAAGAATATATACACTTTATACGACTCAGGGTCGGAAATGCTTCCTTCATTGCGTGGCAAACTTCTGACTGAAATTATAATACCCTGCAAGGGTATAAAAATTAGATTTTGGTTTTTCGCACCAAGATCAAGGCCAACCATGTGCGACTATTACCCCCTAAAAATATGTGAGCTCCCATGAGTATAAAATAATTATTTACGTCAAACATACCTGCTTTATACATAATTTTTATTTATTTGCGTTTATATATATTTTATATACAAGTTTACAATGAGAGTTATTGCCTTTTCGCTTTTCTCGATTCGTTAGCTTATAATTCGATTTAATTTCATTACATTTGCCTCTGTATATTGTGTGTATACACTATACACTTTATTATATATAAGAAAACATTAATATTCGTTTTTTATTGCACTCGGTTTATATACAGCTCAGGTAAGATTCCAAATTGTCTCTTTTGTGATTTCAAACGAAAGGTAAATTTTAAAATACGCAAAGCAAAGAATTATGATACTTTCCAGAAATTATTAGACTCTAGAATGATATATGTGGGTTCAATATATCATTCTCATTGTAAATAACTGATTTTTTATTTTGTATGTACATAAATACGGTTTCTAGCTTTTTACAAAACCACATCTGCTGAGCTATTATTATTTATTTCGTTCAACCTTTATCGACCGTAGATTTCGTTCGAGGAAGCCTGTTGGTTTGAAAGTGTCGCAACGATGAAAAAGCTGAGGATTCTGGTTCATTAGACGATATGTGTACGAAAAATGATTTCAAGTATTGTAAATATTTCTATGTTCGCATATATAATGTATATCAGTATTTGTATATATCTATATAGGTAACACTTTGTATATATATGCATAAGTACACGGATACAACTATTTGGTATATATAGGTATGTCTAACTGTCCATTTTTATACTTTGCTTGCTATATGTCTTAGTTAACTAGCTGTAAGGTAACCATTTCGGCTTCTTGTTTGTTAAATAATTGGTTTTCATGTTTGTTTCGGTTTGTTCTAGCGGCCTGCGAAGGGCATCAATGTGTATCCTTAAGAGACGACTTTAAAGCTTAAGATTTGGGTATACGTAAGAGTCCTATTGCGCTTCGATTATGCCATATAAAAAGCCAATAACTGAACAACAGCTGCTAAGAGTTTAACTACAAAAATATTTACACCTCGTCGAAATATTGCGTACGCCTTAAATTCAATTATTTGTCAACTGATATTTGGTGAGATCCACCAGATGCTCATACAACATGTCCTCCCGCGGTGTCAGTCCGATCATAATCCATCCCGATATGGCGGCAATGCTTCGCGTCACCGACAGGCTACTCCAAACGCTCTGCACACTGTTGCTTAGCTGTTGATGGATGGAATAATTAGTCTATATAGTAAGGATACGAGGAATTACCACGCTCACCATCTCCTGCTGGGTCAGCGTAATGTTGGCATTGTTGTTGAACAGGTATAGCTTCTCGTCGATGGAATCGGAGCAAATTGTAAGGATTATTGTCGCCACATAGATCATGGTTATGATGAGCCAGCGGAACGATATCAGTTCGCTGGCATTCGATAAGCTCCAGCGGCAGATATCCATGCTAAAAGGAGAAGACATATAGAGAGGTTAGTTTGGACAAGGTAAGCGGAACTATAAAAACTATATAAATAAATTCATGCAAAAGTATGCTAATATCCTTAGCCTAAGAATATTAGCGAATCTTGGTCATCGCTCTTTTCAATAGCTTTTTATTACTATAAAAAACTAATGTAGTAGTATTTATAGTTTACATGATTTGTTATAAAATCCTTGTTCAGAGAACATCACAAAATATACACAATTCGGGAATCTCAGCAGAGGACTGACATTTAGCAGGATGCATATTAATTGAAAGCAAACCCTGCGACGCACTCCATTTGGCAAGGGGCAAAGGTCAGCACACAGACTCCGGTGCCGGGAGCTGCTTAACATTTAGCAAAGCTACACCCGCACATAAATCAGTTGGCACTGGGATAACGAAGCGAAATGTCATACACAGTTTCACACTTGTGCCCAGCCGACAGCGGGGCGATCCGAGTGCCGAGTAGAGGGACAAGCGGCGGCTGGAATACCGCTTCCCCGCCACCAGCAGCCGACGACCGCCTGCCCACACCCATCGTCCCACAGCCACCCACACACTTATGGCATCGACTGGCGCAGCCTTTAAAGGTCAAGAGTGCAGGCAGAGACGACGACGGCGCCGACGTCGACTTCGAGTGGTTGTGTGTGTGTTTGTGTGTGTGTGTGGGCAGCGACTTTGGCATGCAAAAAGAGCAAAGTTTAAGGGCATTAAAATATTTTGTGGCTGATGAAAGCGACACGCAATGAGAGCCATACAAATTATTTCTCTGCGACCACGAAGCCGAACAAGTTCCAAGTTCCTGAATTGAGGTCACAGTTCAATTAGGCCCGCCCTCTCTAGCGCCTCCAGAGTGGATCCAGAGTCCCCTGTCTAGACTCCGGCCCGAAATAAAACGACCAACCAGGAGCTGGTTGGGCAGGTGGGAAGGTTGCCCACATCCGGCTGACTTTCAGCTCAATGAAACTCGCAGCGAGGCCCACACACGCCTGAGGTCAATGAGTCCTCGAGGCGAACTCCTTGGCTGTGTAATCGTATGGTTTCTATTTTTAGTAGAATATTTACGAAGGTTGCACGTAGCCTAAATTGACTTTTAATCAAGCCAAAGGACATCGCAAGACTATGGCACAAATAGAACGGACCAACAAATAAGCTCAAGTACTTAGATGGGCACGTCAAATTTTAAGGACTGAAAATAATTGAGTAGAGTAATTCTCTTTGGAATATGAAGATGAGGAGCTGCATAGAATTTGTTGATCTCAATTTGTTTATGCTGGCTTTATTTTTAAATTCCTTGTATATCTTGAATATTGCATTTCAAATGTTTAAGCTTTAAGCATCTTGTTATAAGACAGTTGAACAGTCTTTGCCTTTCTACTTGGCCCGAAATTAATAAAACAAAATCATAAGTGAAATGTTTGATACAATTTGTAAGGGACTAATTCGAAAATGTATTTAGTTATAATCAAATTCAAAAGGTATAAAATTTATCCAACGTTTATAACGTTTTTATTATAACACTTCCTACTTACCGATCGAAAACAGAAACCAGACAGATTATGGCCAAACAGTAGAAGGTATTCAGGTAGATCTCTGCAAATCCCGCATAGTCACTTATCAGTGCCAGGGCGTCGCTAGCCCCCGTTCCGGATGCTGATCCCATCGTTCCAGCTGGAGCTCCGCTTGGCTCCGTACCCCGATCGCCGGGACTGAGGCCCAGTGTCGTCGCTGTGGGCAAGTCCATCGTCATCGATGGCGTCGCCGGGGATGGGGTTGATGTGGTGGATGACATTGTCTCGCCAGCAAGACTCATGCCATTGATGACCTTGGCCCAATCCATGGGATGGCTGCTCAGCACGAAGAGTAGATGGGCCAAAGCTAGACCGGCTAGCAGGCCATGGCATATATTCGAGATGAGCAGCCAGATTCGTTGAACTACACAGGCTAGTTGTATGTTACTGGTGATGCCATTGCTGCAACAAGATTGGAATTTGTATTAGACTTAGATCAATATAAACCAAAAAAATTTTATAGCCTGGCTTAGAGAAAAAAGCTGTCATATTCCTTTTCCAATAATTTATTTCTATGAAAGTTATTCAGATGAAACTAAGTTATTTTAAATTAAAGGTATTTGATGTGTTTATAATTACTATTACGTTACTATTGTCTCTAACAAAATATCTCGTATCTCATAAAAAATAATTATTTACTTTGTCACTCTTGTAAGTTTGTTAAAAATCCTTTACAAGCAAATAGCAATGAATATTCTGGAACCTCAAAAGTCGACATTCATTTAAATACTTGAAGAATCTTTATGATATAAGCATGTATTTTCTATTTAACTAATAATTATATTTATTTATGTTGAAATATTTATATTTGTTGTTGGTTTGTTCAAATTAAAACTACGAGTTTTTTGTAACTGCTCAAACTTACCGATTAAAATCGGCATCGAGTAGGCAACGGGTATCCCCATAGCTGCCCCGCCCGCTGCCCGAGCCGCCGACAGTTCCCCCGCCACCGTGACTGCCGCTGGAGCGGAAGAGGCGACCAGCACCTCCCAGCTCTGCGGCAGAGATACCATCGATACGACCTATTCCGCCGCCCGTCGTCGAGCCGCCTGCAGAGCCGCGGGCTGCGGCCCCCAGGAAGGAGCGCTTGTAGTAGCTGTGCTCCACCGGTCGATAGCCGGATGACGTCTGCAGGAACATCTTGTCGATGTGCGCGGGCGCATCGTCCGTGGGCGAGACCACCGGCGTGAATGGGTTGTAGATCTCCTCGCCCTCGGCTGGGGCGATGTCGTCGGCCAGCTCCTTCAGGATAGAGGAGATGCCGCCAGCCGAATACAGTTTGCCTGAGGGAGAGAGCAAATACGACAGGCATTATTTCGCTGCACCGAAAGAAATAAGAATGTGAGGGTTTCAGGTGATGTTTATTAAAAAAATTTTGATTTTAACTTTTAAAAGAATTTTCTTGACTGGACTAGACAAATTCATTTTGAAATATTAAACATATTTATCTGAAACTGTATAAACTTTAAGTTGTATAAACTTAGGATTAATTAAGCTGGTGTAAATATGTCAAAAGTTTCTTTTCCAGAAAAAGCCAGAACTATTTCTTAAGCTGAACAAAATGTTATAAATCTCATGTATGATTAATTATAAGGTGAAACAATATTATAAACGAATCATTAAGGGTTGGAAAAATACGATTTCATGAATTTGCTAGTAAATGGCTTAATAAAAAAAAGAAGAAACCCCTACAAATGAAGGCAATGTCTAATGTCTTTTGTCCGAGTGCCATATATGGATTGCGCAGAATCGAGAATAGCGTGAGTGTGTGACCAGGTGGGCAGTGAGAGCTTTCGGCCCAGCTGGCTTTACTCAATGGGAACTAGGAACTGGGAACTGGGAATCGTGGAGGATACACGGAGAACTATCTTTAAGTCTGGACTTTAAGTCTATCTATTTACTTTGTATATTTTTATTTCTTTAAAGAAATAGATTCACTTCAAGGAGAATTCGAGAATAATTTTCTTTTAAATTATAAATGTTCCTTAAATAGTACAAATAAATACTTTAAAGTTTTCAAAAACTACTGAAATAAAGCAACTTCATATACAAATTAAAATGATTAAATGATTAAAATTAGAGTTTTTAAGCATTTCTTAAATTTTAAACATGAATGAATCATATTACTTTCATTTTACATTCATATCACATTCTTAAGCTTTCATTTATCTGAAATTTAGCTTGAAACCCCTTAACTCCGAATTAAGTGCAGTAAATACAATTAAGTAAACTAAATATTAAAATTAAATAAGTTTCATTCAATTTATTGTACTTACTGCACTTAAAAATACCTCCTTAGTGAAATTATAAAACCGCTCAATAGCATACTTTTCGGATTCACTTACTGATTAGTTGGCCCCGCTTGTCCCGCTGCGACTTGGTCTTCCGGTGGACGCGCCGTTCCTCGTAGCTTTGGTCGATCTCCAGCTCGCCGGATAGCGAGGCGTCGTGCATGTCGGAGCACTGCTTGAGGTACCGCATCAGGGTCTCGTTCGCCTGCCGCACCTCCATCTCGCCGGCGGCTATCAGCTTTCGCTCTCGTCGCCTTCTAGACTCGGACTTGCTGCGCTTCCGCCGCGGGCTCTTGTCGAAGCTGCTCCGCGAGCGCAAGGACCGCTGGGCAGGACTGGCCTGCGGATCCGACAGCGACTGCTGCTTCCGAGAGGCACCAGTTCCGTTTCCCGTGCCATTGGAGGGCGTGGGCGAGCTCTGCTTGAGCTCGCGATCTATGTAGCCCAGGATGCCGCGATGGAAAGAGGCGTCCGGCTCCAGGGCCGGCGCCTGCGGCGAGTGGGTGCGCCGGGAGCGATGGTGGTGGTGATGGGTGGCCGGTAGCTGCTGCAGCGTCTCCCGCAGGCTCATGGCGTCGCCGGAGGAGTTGCGGCTACCGTCGCTCTGCTTGGGCGGCTGCGGCGGCGGCGATTCACGGGCACCCAGCGAGACACTCTCCTGGGCGCCGTCCTCCTGCGTGGGCGGGGCATGGCCGTTAACAAGGACCACTGTCTGCTGAGATGTCTGGCTGGGGGAACCCACTAGCTCGATGCTGTCCGCCGAGCTCTGGGCACTGATGCGGCCTGCGCTGCTGGGCGTTCCTCCTCCGGTGCCCAAGTCCGCCACCGACTCGTTGAGGGCCGTGGCACAGTCCAGGGCCTCCTCCCGCTCCGGGGTGGTGGTGTTGCCAGCGGGCGGCGCCCCTGTCGCGGCCGCCTCTCGTTCCAGGCGCCGCTGACGCGCCTCCGTCCGTCGCTGCCGCTGGTGCTGGCGATGTACCTTCGCCTCCATGGGTCACTCCGCACTGCGTACGCTCCTAGGCCAGCTGCATAACAGGTGGAAAACCCCTGGAACTTTGTGCTGCTGCAGCTTTTGACCCAAATAACGGTGCACTGGCAGCTACACCCACACCCACACCCAGACAGCCACACACACACACAGTCGCGAGCACTAGCACTACAACAACAGCGAATGCAACTCAGCTGCGAGCTGATGGCATTTCCTCAAGGCTCTCCGCTCGATTTTCTATTCGATTCGATCCGAGGAACGCGCAATAAGTGCACCCGAAATATCCAGATGTCAATAGTTATTTGATGGCCACGCGTGTTATTCCTACTCGGCGCTATCCATGGCGATTTGGAATATTCTTTGATATTTTCCACTGCGAACGGAACCGGAAACACTGGCAGCGCGCGTCAGAATTCGTCCTGCAATAACAACGATTTGAGCGTTGCCTCGGACTTAAATAGACGTCGCTCTCCCAGTTCTCGCTCTCGAGAGCTTTTCCCTGCGTCGACGTCGGCGTCCGCGTCTCTGCCGCTGTTAATAGTGGAAATAACATGATAGGTCGCTTTAGTCGAGTGTCTAGGTTGCACAATACCCTGGCCTTAAAACTTTTCATACTTTGGGCTTACATTTTGGCATGGCTTATGGTTGCAACAGTACATTTTATGTAGCAAAGAAAACTTAAAGAAGGCATTGCTAATATTTTAATCTTACAGGTATCCTTAGCCTATTCCGAGATGAAAATACTTTTTCACGAATATAATAAACCATTTGACTCTCCAAGCACAGGGTATTCAAGTATTCTAACGAATACTTTACAGAGGTTTACGCCTGCGATAAGTTTATACGTATATATTTGTAGGCGCGCTTTTTCTACACATTGTAGTTTTGTATTTTGTTTTTTCATTTTTTTTTTTTTTTATTTCTTTTTAGGTTAATTTCACAGATTAACTGAAAAAAGAAAACTTTTCTCATTAAATCTAATATAATGTAATAGGTGATTAAATGAAATTAATTTGGATATTTAAAACGTGGCAGTATCTTACCAACTTGATAGTTTAAACTTGATAGTTTTTAAAGTTGTGTTTATTTTCGTATTTGAAGACTACATGGTTACTGCAAACGTGTAGACATTATGTAGAAGAGTGTTTACATTTAGTAAAATTTTAAACTAAATTCAGAATTAAAGCGCAGACTTAAACCGCTGTTAAGGCCATAAAGGACGCTGAGCCGGCAGCGACTGCTAAGCCGACGACGACGCCAAAAGAGAAAGTTTGAGAGCGCAGGAGAGAGACGAGAGTGGGAGAAAGCGCGCTGGACTCGTAACGTAGTAACGGGCCGAAAAGAGAGAGCGTCAGCTTTTCTGACAATGACGTCAACAGTGCGTGTTCCTGCACCTACACACCGCGAGTGTGTGTGTGGCTGTGCTCGTGTAGGAGTTTGCGAGTGTGTGTCTGTGTTTGTTGGCATTATTGACAAATTCTATTTTTAGGCATCTATAAAAATGTGCGAGCTGAAGATGGGATTTTATTCGCAACACCTGAACCCAAACTCGAAAAGCAGCTGCGGCTACACTGTGAGAAATCGTTGGGTGACTTGAGGCGTAAACCAGAAATAGGGAGCTTCATCAGTGCTAATGGGGCAACCTGTTGTCTGCTTGCTTTCATTTTATAAATAATTTCCTTTGGTATTTTAAAAGTGCAATAAAATGCAGGTTTATGTTGGGTTAAGGTTTATTTTTTTATTTCTTCGCAGCTGTCATGCAATTTTAGGCAAAAACCAATTTCGCCCACTCATTTGTCCTTTTCCTTACTCTTCTCCTCTCTCCGTCTTTGTTACCGCCTTTGCCTCCTCCTCGTCCTCTCCCAAGCTGCCGCTCTATCTCGCCTGTGTAATCGATAAATGCGTGGTAATGTCGCCTCACTGCGCAGCTTTCACCTCTGATGACGTCAATGGAAAAAGCTCCAGCCAAAAAACCAAAACAACAACAGTGCCTCCCCAAGGAGCCACACCCTCCCCCTTCCGAAACATATACAAAAGCCGGCAAAAGCTTGTTAGGCGTCGGGCAAATTTGATTATAGTAAAGCAAGAGAAAGAGAAAGAAATGCAGAAAGAGAAAGGTGCCAAGAGAAAGAGAGAAGCTGAAAGAAAACTTTAGCTAATGGCCCTTGAAATGGCAAAAGGCATTCAGCCGGTGTCGGATTCAGAAAACAAATAAGTTTAACGTCACAAATTATTGTTGATCAATATAAATACTCCTTACATCAATAGATCGATGAGTCCCCGCTATTATCTGGCATAATCATCGATAAAAACGATTGCTAAATTGGAGTTTTCTCTGGTTTATGATCATAACACTATTTACAACATATTTTAAGGGGCTTTATTCATTTCCCTATTCCGCTCCTGGCTTGAATGGCTCTCGCCGCTCTCCCACTACAGACAGACATCCGACAAAAGCAAGGATTTCAAAAGAGAGAGAGAGAGTCATCAGCGAACGTCACGACCATGACGTCACACTGACGTCAGTGGGCTGGTTGCCAAAAAATTTACGAAGTAATAAAGGCGTCCAACGGAATTCTGCAAATACAGATCGATATAAGTTCATATAAGACATTTTCACTAGACATTTTAAACGAACAACATGTTCTCAAACATTTTATATAAATTTAAAATTAATATTGATTTTAATTCAAATTCTTTTTGAACATTGTTTACTATTTACGTTGTCTTTAAAACCTTCCTCCCAAAATGAGTGAAAACTGTTGCCTATTTCTAAGGGTGGAGATTATTGTGTGTATTTGGCAATCATTAACTTGTATAATATTAAACCAAGAATTAAAGTACTTTAACCCAGTACTTAGCAAAATATTTATATTTATAGTCTCTAAATAAATTCATATAAAAATTAAATAACAGAACTACAGCTAATCATGTGCTTCTGTCCAACAACGGAATAGCTTGCATTATTATTACAATTTAGGAAATCAACAAGCAAAATATGAAGAATGAGTCTCACTCACTATCCATTAGCGTTGCCCCTGGAAACCATTGGCTGTTTTGTCGATGAATCCAGTCAAAATACAAGCTGGCGCAGTAGGAAACGCCTAAAAACCCATAGTCGGTCTTACTATGCCCTTGCTGGAGGCGCCTGCCGAGTACTTGGAGCCCTCGCCGGATCACTCCCTGCAGGCGGAGCTGCCGGTCCTCCTGGCGCCGCCGGGTCCGGCAGCCTTGGCACAGATCCGAATGCCGCCGCCCGAGGTGCGGCTCAACCAACAGAATCCCGGCCAGCAGCAGCAGCAGCGGGCTCAGATCAACCGACGGCAGCTGGCGCGCCGAAACTCCTTCGACCGGGATGTGGCCATTGTCGAGGAGACGCAGCACTTCCCGGCCTTTGTGCATCTGCTGCCAGTGGTGCTGCCCCAGCAGGCCCCGGAGCCGACCTTGGATGAGCTGCTGGTAGGTAGCAGTCAACAAAACTATAAATTTGAAGATGAAATTAATCATGTGGCAACCTTTCAGCGCAGGGTGACGCAGCGCACGGACCTGGAGGCGGTGGAATCCGTGCGCCTGCGCGTGATCTCCTACACGATCAGCCTGTCCCGGCTGTCGCTCTTCCTGCCGCGCCTCCAGACACTTGACCTCAGCGGCAGTGTGCTGAGTTCGCTGCGCGACCTGGGCTATGGACTGGTGCAGCTGACCCAGCTGGACATCAGCAATTGTGGGCTGAACAGCTTCGACGGCACCAGCGGGCTGCCCGGAATCCGGGTGCTCATCGCCGACGGCAATATGATCCAGCGCGTGGACCCGCTGGCCGAGCTCGTCCACCTCAGGGTGCTGAGGGCGCGCGGCAACCGGATCAGCGAGCTGGGACTGCTCTCCTTCCTCGGCATGTGTCCGCAGCTGCAGGAGGTAGAGCTGCAGGGCAATCCCGTCTGCCGGCTGCCCCTCTACCGCTCACTTCTCGCGCGCAGTGTTCCCACGCTTCTTCTGCTGGACGGACGAGCGTTGAACACGGCGCCGCCAGAGATTGAGGAAATTCCGTCTCCGGCCTCAAGTGAGCCGGAATCGGGAGGCAGTTCGGAATTGGCGCTCCAAAGACCGGCCACAGCGCCCGTGCCCACTCCCTCTCAAATCTCCTTGAATGTCGGCATCCGGCGTCAGCTGTCGGCAAATTCCACCTCCACTCCGGTGGCTGGATCGGTTCTGGGCCTGGTGCGTCAGCGGCGTCGACGCAGTGGCCATGCCTGGGTCAGTTCATCCTCCTCGTCCGCATCCAGTGGACCGTCGTCCGCCTCCTCGGAGAGGTCCACCCGTGCGCCATCGGTGAGCTCCTGCTCGTCGAACAGCAGCCTGGACATGCAGTCATCGACCTACGTCTTCAGCCCGCACTCGACGCTGGACTAGACCGCGCGGAACACGAAATGTTGAAATAAATTCTGTATTTTCTGGTTATACTTCGCCAATTTTAAACTGTGCGAATATTCAAAGCTTTTATAGGAAAAGTTTCAGATACTTGCAATAAAATGTATTGGAACTATAATGTACCTGTGTTTGGAAAAATGATATTTTTTTATCTTTTAACATACGGATTCAAATTTATGTGTAATATAAACTAATTTAATTTGATTGATTTTCTTTTCGGGAAGCTTCATATTAATCCAGTTCTTGACGTAAGGAAAAGAAATTTAAGTAATTTCATCCGCGTTAATCTGCTCATCCTTTCAGTAAGCCAGCAGTCCTTTTCGAAACTTAAGTGAGGCCAAAAATTAGAGTAAGTGGTGCCATTAATCTTCCAATTTAAAGTACTGATATAGTATCCTTTGGAAATATTTTCAAGCTGTGTATGTTTTTAGCTGATAGTTAGTTAGCCCATGGTCATAGATTAAAAGGACTTTGGAGGTTTAAGTTTTGTTAAAGTTCATAAAATAGATTTCACTTTACAGCAAGTGCACTTTATTGGGATAACACTGTAAAGCAATACCATGCGGGATGTCTACGTCTTAGGTGCGGTGATTACCAGTGCAATAGGTTCAGATTCATATCTGAAATTCGTATTTCCTTAAAAATATACTCAAGTAAGTAACTTCACAATATCCTTCACCCTTCTTCAGTGTAAATTCTGATTAAGATGTTTGTTAAACTAAAAATTCAAGATTTTATAGGTTCCCTTCGAAACTTGTCTTCAATATTAAGAAATTTGCTTCGTTGTCCGTTCTTTTTAGTCCTTACTCCGTGTAGGTGTACTGAAAAAGCGCCGCCGAGGGCGATCGCACCGGAACCAACTGACTCTGTCCGTTTGGACTTCGGAACACCATGTAGTCGCGCCCGTTGATCAAACGCCTGACGCCGCCATCAGAATCGTTGCCAAGTAGAACGCCATTCCCGCTCCCGTTTCCATTGCCAAGGGGTCGCCGCCAGCGGTTCAAGGCATCCCCGTGGGCGGCCCCATTGAAGATGCTCTGGTAGGGTGGCGGCGGGGTGACATTCTGACCATGGGTGGATGCACCCAGCAGCTGCTTGTGGCTGCTGTCCAGGCGGCGCCAGCCTCGAAGCCAGCGGGATGGAGCCACTGACTGGCCGTTGGGCGTGCGGCCGATCCCGTGCCGCGCCCACTTGTTGGCCTCCTGGCGACTGTTCACGTAGCGGAACACCAGCTCCGTGCTGAAGACGGCCAGGGCGGTTGCAAAGCCGGCCAGCATGATGTAGTAGGTCATCATCAAATCGCCGTTCCTCAACTGTCGCTCGGTGCCGCCGAGATCCTGTGGACAGATCTCAGCACTCGGCAGATCCTTGGCCGAAAGGTGCTTCACGATGCCCGACTCGACCAGGTTGAGTAGCCTGCAAAGGGTAAAGTCGCATCATGTGGGCAAAGTACTATACGGGCCCACTTACTCTGGATCAAAGAGTTGGCTTAGGTTCGACCCAATGGGATAGGCGAAGGTGCGCTTCTTCTTCAGGAACGGCTCCTTGGCCATGGCGAAGGGACAGTGAATCTTCTCGTCGCTGAAGCTTATGGTCTTGCGGTACAGGTAGTCCTGGTAGAGCATTATGTTGATTGCCGGCCGATCCCGCACGAACACGTAACCGTTCCGTTCAACGTAGTTCTGCAGGTTGTACGTGTCGTTGGTCTCGTCCGAGAACACAGCGTAGTTGTTTTGAATCATTCGATTTAGCATGGACAGGGACTCGTTGGTCTGAAATGGCAAAACAGATCACCTTCGTTTTGTACTAAACAAGAGCTTAATATATATATTTTTAAAGATATTTGTTTAAGAAATATATCATTTCGTTTTTCTAAACCAATTACTTTTGAGTTGATAATCAGGAAGTACACTAACGTTCGCACTCACCGTTCGAATGGCGTACTCCACCCCACCGCCTCGCATGGAGACAAAGTGCTTGTTCTTGGTCAGGATGTCGTTGACCGTGTTGTAGGGCAGCGTAAACCTCGAGAGGGTGAGGAAGGCGGTCAGGTTGGCCGTGTAGAAGGACGTGAGTATCGTGATGAAAATCCACCAGGTGGCAAAAAGCAGCCGGGTCGAGTCTGTGTAATGGTTTTTAATGAGTTTAATGAAACGGCAAACGCATGCAAGGGCAACAATCCTAGTGGACATTAGCGCTCGCCGATTTGTATCTTAATCGGCCGATTGCACTTTAACCTAATTGCAGCTCACCGGCAATGGGGGACAGGGTGCTGCCCTGCTTCATCAGCGCCCCGTACACGAACCAGGCACAATGGCCCAGGGAGTACGGTAGCTGCTCACGGTCGCCGGTTAGCCGGTTCCGCAGGATGATCAGCACGTAGATGATGGGCCCAACGGCCAGCAGCGAGACTAGGATCAGTATCCAGACCCAGAACTCGAACGGCGCCAACAGGCCCGAGCCGCTAGCCGATTCCCGCGGCCGCTGCATCACCATTATCCACTCGCCCTCGTCCAGCGTCGTGGTAGAGTAGTAAACAAAGCTCCTCTGGTCGGAAAGTGAAGGTATGAAGGCTGCAGCCAGGTCCACGACCTGAAGGGGAATTAGGTTATCATTATCGGCCACAGATCATTTGTTGATCATCAAGAGAGCTGCAGCCCAGTTTAGTTTCTAATAAAAGTAACTTGAGCTATTCCTAGGATCCTACCTAGCTTATGTCCAATCCATTTGAAGTAAAGTACTAAAGCATATCCCAACACCTACTTACACTGCTGTTGACCATCTCGATAAGGCTGCGATCATAGTCGGTGGGCGAGCCGATGATGTTGTCCTGGGGGACGAACACCTCGTACGTGAAGTTGAACTTCTTTTTGAGAAAATCTATGATCTGGAAGGACACGCCGTGGCCGATGCGGGTGCCGTTCTCCAGCAACTCGGTGTAGCTGAGCGGATAGTCCTCAAGCGTGGCGATCCGCAGATGCTTGCCCCCAATCCACTCGCGCATCTCACGCAGCTTCAGCTTCTTTCCAATAATGGTTTCCAAAGTCTCCGCGGGGACATCCACGTCCAGGCCGGCGTCCGAGGCCGCCAAGTCAATGGGCAATTCGGTGGGCAGGCCGCTGTCATCGCCCAGCTGGATCAGGTTCGGCGGCAGGGATTCGTTCAGCGGCGGACAAGTGGCGCAGAGGGCGGCGGCCACCAGCAATTCAATGCCGGCGACCATACTGCAGATCTTTCTGTTTGAGACTGGTTCCTAGTTGAAAGTCCTCTTTTTGCGCTTCCTGGGCATGCTGTTCTCGGGTACAGTTGCGTTCCTACCAACGCCGCGGCGCTCACTGAACGGAAAGTGAAAACTTTGGATTTCTGTAGTCCCTTTTTCCCAGCCAAGGGACTCGGACTGGTATGTAAATATAGACCATGCATGCTCGGCCACCCCGCAAATACAATTAACAATAATGACAAGTGCAAACATGACAGTGGGCCCTGCCAGTCGGCAGGTGCCTTTGGGTGGACATAGCAGCAACTCTCCAACCCCTCCGCCTCCTTCGTATGCAGATTGGTGGCTCTGATTAGGCGCACAGTCCATCAACCACCGGGACAAGTTGTGAGCATTCCCAGGCGTACTATGGCTAATAAGTCGGACAACAGCTTGAGAAAATACGTGGAAATATATGTAGTTCAAGTCCAGCCAAAGTGGGCTATATCTTGCATAGTCATTGGATAAGCAATTCCGCCGGTCAAGGACGTGGAAGCTTCTCGGGATAAGGGAGTTCATCAAGGGGCAAGTCCCCAATTGAGTGCTTCGAATTGATTTTCTTATTTCAATGGCAAACAAATTATGGAATTTTTTTACTATTGCTAGGTAATGTCTGTTAACTATCAATAATTTGCTTCATATATTCTTTATGGCTTTTAACAGGTGCAAACAGGGAATTATTGTATAATTTCTTATGTGTTGCCGTTACTTTCAAGGTAATTCCTTAAGAGGGTAAGAAATTTTAAATCATTTTTAGGTTAATGCTACCTTGAACTAAAACTAGTTAAGATATAAGTTTTATTAATCCAACGGAACCTGGATGTTACCTCGAATGTAAACTCATCTAAATACTTTATGATGGAATGCATAAGCTTTACCCCAAATGACCCTTACATTTGTTCTACCTTTTTTTAATATTTCATTTTATTTTTCCCATTGCCTTAAATATATACAGTATCTACAGTTGTGCTGGCTCAGCTCCCAGCTAGGATCTACCGAACCGTCCATTAGAGTCCAGGATTTCGCTGCTCGTCAATCCGCTTTGGCTGCACTTACAGTCCTCGCCATCGATCCGTCCTTTTCCAGAGGTCAGGATGCGCATTCCCTCGGCGAATTTGGGAAATCCCGACATGGTCTCCTTAATCGTGGTCATCATAACGGGAAGGTACATGAAGAAGTCCTTGAAGTGGCCCACAACCGTGTGATAGTCCACAGGCCTTCCGCCGCTCGAGTTTTGATAGTTTCCATCGATGTCTATATCATTGCCAGAACCAGAGCCAAAAGGAAGCGCAATGCAGGGCTGTAGAGCTAGAAGAAAATCCATATTAATTTCGATTTTAATTAAAAGATTGAGTGTAACAACGTCTTAAGTTCCATTTAAAATCAGATTAAGTTTTTATAGATTAATAGGAACATTTTTATGTATAGTTTAAATGTTAAATGGAGTAGTTTTTTGCAAGAAAGTACAATTAACCTTACCCAATATAAAAACTATTGCTACTGCTGTCAGCTGGAATCGTTGTCTGTCGTCTCTCATGGCTTAAAATTTCCGCAAATGCGCAGCTCGGGGCAAGGTGCATCGCAATTTATATTTTATTGAGTGCGAAGTAAGCACAAAATTTCAAGAACTCTTTGTCAACGGTTTTCTCTCTTTTCCCTTTTGGTCATTCTTCATTAACGAAACACCTGAAACCATTTTTCATACCTGAGCTGTGCCAAAGGTCTTAAGAAATGAACCCCAAATTTTAAATAATAAAGAAAGATAAAAGATATTTGTAAAAATATTTAATTTAAATAATTTAGTTTTAGCTATTTTTATTACTTAGTAAAGAGTTAAATTTAATACATATATATTTTTAAATATAATTAATTTTAATAAAGGTCAAAATCGTATGCGATATCTATCGCACTTTGCTTTAGTTCGGCTTTTGCACCAAAGGTGGCGCCTTGTTGTGGCGGCAAGCAAACGAGTTTTTGAATTTATGATCTCTACAATGTTGCAGAGGCAACCACGTAATTAGCATCTAATTTACTTTAATAAAAGCTATCTGAGAGTCAATCAAATGAGACTTTATTGATAAATACTTGATTGGTAAGCAAGTGTCCGGGTTCCATCCCGTATACTATATACACCTGCGTAGAACTGAGCTCACACTCATTAACATGGCTCGCCAGGCCTCGCATTTAATTGTTGTCATTGAAATTAGATCTCTACGAGTTTGGACGCTGTTAAATTGAGTGCTTGTTAGTCGGACAGGCATTGATACACTTTCATTTGATCAATTTACTTTGATATAGTATTATGTATAGTACTTATACATATGTGTATCAGTTGAATCATTACTTAAACCAGTAATGAGATTTTATTCAGACTCATAGCTCCAGATGCTCTATTCGTTATCTACTTTGCGCTGACAGTCATTCCACAGATTGCAAAAACAAATCCTGTGTGTTGGCCGACGCACATTAAATGAATTTGGTCAAATTTGGCTGATATTTTCGTTATATCTTGTGCCCATCGCTGATTTTTATTCTAGATTCGTTATATAATCAATTTCTAATGAAAATCTCGGTGAAAAAGTAAACTTGTTTAAGATATTGATTACATATACAAGCTACGTAATAATATGCATATAAAAAACCTGGCATTGATAACCAGTTTTGGCGACATCTCTCTCAATATTACAGTGCGGCAATAAAGAATTTTCGAAAACAGAAAATGTGCCAATGAAAAATGCGAGAAACTCGTCGACCGTGCCTCGCATGCGCAGGCGTAGAACCGAAATCGGAGCCCAAAAATGTGCTGACCGACTTGCGGGAGAGAACGGGGGGCCCAAGTTCAAAGTCAATGACAATGCGCCGGCTTTGAAATGCTGCAATAAGCTCTCGAAATAAATGCGATAATTGATGTTCCTCTTTTTCTGAAGTTTCTGTTTGTTTTATATTTTATCTTGTTGCTTTTTTTTGCACTTGCCGGCGAAGCCGTTTAGCGGTGATTTCGAGACCGGCAAGGGGCCGAGCTAGGCGGGCGACAACACGTACACGCCAGCGAGCAATTTGCTTTTAAAAGCAGCAACCGAATTAAACGACAATTATGATCCGGCTTTATTGATGTCCGGCGGTGCGTGCGCCCCGACGATGACTGGGGAAATAATGGGTATAAACTGTAACAGGTTCCATGACGCGCCCATCCCCGGCATGTCTGCCATGTGATGACACGCTCGGCGCTTAGCGCTTATCACGAGGGTGACTCGCCAGCTTGTTAACGAGCTGAGAAGTCTATTAAACTGGAATCTTGATGGGTTATTAATTTTTGAATGTCTGCCTATAAAGGTAGTAGCCCTTACGGCACGGTTACCGGTATAAAAGTAGTCTTTCTTTCCTTATTCACTTGGATTATATAATTTTTAAGGTATATATATAATTATTTTGAGCTTAAGCTAGGTGAAATTGCTAAATTGAACCCATTCAGTCGTATAAATGATAAACAATTTATACTTTTCGTTATCAAACTAAGAGACTTTTAATGTGACTGCCTTATTGCCGGCACTTAAAGCAGCAGCAGCACGTAATTAAAAATATTAATTATGCACATATTCTTTCGTACTCTCGTTTTGCGGTAATGGATTATATATAAGCTTTGGCTAGAAGATCAGTTACTATAATTAATTAGGTCGATAACGTATTTATAGAAAACAAGATTATAATGGAAAACAGAAAAACTGTTTCCCAATTAGGTAATCCATAAGGTCTAGAGACTGGTTTTTTAAAAGGTTTCAGGAAGAGAATTAATTTTTCAAGGATTGTGGTCAAAGATTTAATTAGAATTTTCCCTGATGAAACCGTCATTTATTTGAATACAACTGAATAATTATGTTTATCAAAATTTGTATTGTTTATATAACCATCCTTACCTTTCACTTACTTCAATTTAATTATGTTAATTTTGATGACCCCACGTGCCACTTTTGGAGTTATCTTTTCATAATTAAACTGTTGTTTTTCTAATGATTTGTGGCCTGAGATTTTGTGACATTTCTGAATGGAGAATATTAATAACTCCTCATTATTATGGATCGCATGGCGTTTAATCGATGCCAATAGCCAATCAGGTCTTCAAGCTCTGCCAAAAAAAATCCACGTGCCCATCGTTTACGATTGTGTTGCTGGAACTTACTTATAGCCCCGCCCCACGCCCCATCTACAACGGTGCTCCTTTTAAAACATTCACTCACATAAAATCATGATTATCATTTATTTGACTTTCTGATTATCGTCGAATATTTACACTTAACATCTCGCTAATTTAAGCTAGAAAAATATACGTAAAACGTGGAAAAAAGACTTAGGCGCGATATCACAGGGAGTAATTCACAGGGGAGAACAGGCCGCACTTTATGTTATATCACAAAGTCCGGACGACTGTTCTCCCTGGTGATGAGATATGGACGCTGCTCGGTGGGGCAGCGGAAGGTCTCGAACAGGTGGGTCGCAAATCCGCTCTTCTCGCCCGGCAACTCCAGCATGTTGTTCCAGATGGCGTTGGCCGCGGCGGCGTGGCCACGCTGGCTGAGATGGAAGCAGTCCTCCGAGAAGAACCTGGTGTCCGTCTGGCCAGAGCGCGTGCGGGGGAAGTCCTTGAACTGTGAGAATGTCTGCACGTTTATGGTGAAGGTCTGAAAGTTACAAAATAATTTATTTTTAAATAATTTTGAAATAGCTGCAGTTTAGGAAGTTTTGTAGAATTAACTAAAGTTTTAATTTATTAATCGATAGATTAATCACAAGCTCTCTTACCTCCGTGTTGAACTCCTCTCTGTTGGCTATCTCCATGTCCTTGGCTATCCACCGCTTCATAATGCCCTCCAGGTAGTCCAGCTTGGATTTGCTTTTTCCCACCAGGCAGGGACACTCGAAGCGAAGGGTGCTGGTGCAAATGGGCGGCAGACCCGAAAGATTAGTGAGGAACCGCAAATTGGGAGCGGGGACCACGTTTAGTATCAGGCGGGGCACATTGTCCCTGAGGTAGCGATATGTCTTCAGCATATTCCGCTCGTGCCACTCGACCGTTCGCTCCGGCTCCGGGTAGTAGCAGATGTCCGCACAGAAGTCATTGTTGCCAATGAAGATCGTGACTAGCTTCCAGTCGGCGGTCATATTCACGTTGGGATCGCGTTGCATGCGCCGTACCAGGACCTTGGCCATATATGGCATATCCCGGGACATGGCAGCCAGTTCGGCGACATCGAAGCGGGACGTGCGGTCCGTGGAGAGGCCGTCCTTGATGGCATACCCATAGAGGTTCGGGTTGAACTCCTTGAGGATGTTGGGCAGCGTCAGGTACTTGCGCCAGTCGTACTGCCCGCCGATGGACCACACCACTCCCCTGTTCTCAACGGTCACGTGCAGCAGGTTGGTGGCGAAGATCCCGTTTCCGGCGGTCAGCGAGTCGCCCATGGCCCCGATCACATCGATGTCGCCGGGTCGCAGACGGTGCACGCTGGTCGGCCGCTCCTCGCTGCGTCTGCCTGGTCCGTGCTCTGCATCGCAGAACTCCAAAAGAGCTCGGGTTCTTGGATTCGATTTTTGGGTTTTCTAACAGTAAGCAAAAGAAAATTATTATTAGCAATAATCAAAGAGATTAAAAAATTAAATGCCTCAAGCTAAATCTTTCGCTTGCTTTTAAACAATGCATTATATCTACGTATTTTCCTGCAGTGATTGTCGTCGCCCATAAATTGAAATGAACTAACAGTATATTGACCGAATTTCTTCTGAATTCTTTATTCCATATAAAAGACAATGCTAATGAGAAAGTCACCCAATCGAATCCGGATCAATGATTGCATTATCCGCTGGACTTACCCCTGCCATTCGCACGCGCTGCACGTTTTGTGGATCATCGCCAGATCGGCCGGTGAAGGCCAGGCCCAGAAGACGCAGCGGACGGTAGGAGTTTTTTAAGGCCACGTCCAGTGACGTGCGCTGTGACGTCACATGGGTGACAGTGAACAGGAAGAGCATACCAAAGCAAATCCGACGAGTCGACGACATCTCGGTGGACAGCTGCTGAGTGGAAAACCAGATGAGAATAACGATCAGAGATAAGATAATAGTCATGTAAGTTTAGGCTCTTCAGCCCGGAGTTCGCCGCACTCTCGGTTTCGTTGATGACGTCCTCGACTTTGAACCAGTTCCCCCTGCCTGGCCAAGACATTACACAGAAGCCGAGCTCAGGCCTCTTCAGTTTATTCACCTTTGGCTGTTTTTTTCTATTTTTTTGGCTTTTGTTTTGGCTGCGCCGGAACGGAGCCGACTAATTTTAACATTTTAGCATTAAATAATATTGACCACATTATGCTAATTTATTGCTGCGTCTTAAAACCTATCGGAAAACGAAACGAAATGACTAATCGATTTGGCCAGGTGAGAATTGTATTTTGACGAAATACCTCAACTAAATTTAAGAATTTCTGTGGAACATTAAAAGAATGTGCTTAACGAATTTGCGGGTCATTAAAGTATCACAAGATTAATTAATTGTTATTAATAGCAAAAAATTAGTTGAAATTACGCATTAAATCATGCATTTATTAAGAATTTAAATACATTATTATTAAGAATTTTAATTTATTTATAGTTTAATTAAAGGGAAAACGCTTTAAATATTTTTGCCAAGCGTTATATTAAATGTTTTTTGTGTAAACTGAAACCATTTATTTATAGTAGCTCATCCAATGATAAATACTTTCAATTACTTTAACAGCCATTATAATAATAGCACTCAAACCATTATTTTTAATTGCCTTTGTAATTTATGTCGCTTGTCTTTCAATTTGCTGACATAAATCTCTTCTGTATCGCATGCACATACATTGCTGTAGCGAAATTAATTAAAATTGCAAAAATCTATAAGTTCACAGAGTCGCCGAAGAACGGCTAAAAGTTATCCAAATTATGTTGGACTGCATGCGGAAGTGTCGAGGAAGAGGGAAACCGAAACGGTGCCATATAATAAGACTAGAGAGCGTGCCAAATCCAGTTGTGATAAAGATTGATTTAAATTTCGATTTCATTTAGCCGAGCGAATTTGCTTCCTTTCAGCGCCACGCGAAACAAAAGACTTAGGAAACGAACGCGAACAAATAGAACAACGCGAAGACATACCTTCTTGTGTATGTGTATATTTTATATCCAAACGAGCTATAATTATGGCCTGGGACTAAATCGGGCGGCTTGTTAATCTATCACTTCACCTTCTTGATGTGTAAATCTTGCAATTGTTTGCTCCACACACGAACTGCACAATTACACGGAGCCAAAGGTAAGGGCGGTGAAAATGGGTAACTAATCAATTATTCCAGACAAGAGGCGCGATGAGCTCGTCCGGCTCCGTCGACGGCTTAGAACCAACTGCTCGGTAGAATTTCTGATTATGCTGATTTTATACGGAGTCCCAGTGGGCAGCGGACGGCTGCGCATAGAATAAAACTAAAAACAAAACCACAATAATCGCATATACGAGACTCGCGAAACAGAACAAAAGTGAAATAAAATGAACCAGCAACAAAATATATTGGCTGTCAGAGACAGAGACAGAGCCAGAGCCAGACCCAGGCACACACGCACAGCACGACACCGCACACACAGCGGCGACTGCGAAGCGTTAAATGTGCGATGTTCACTTTCGTTGGGCTGATAAAAATAAAAATAGTTTCCAGGCGTTACACCTGTCATGCGTGTCGTCTCCGAACACCGATCTCGATTCTAAGCGGCCAGTCATCGTGTCTTGCGGTCTGGAATGAAATCGGCCACTCTGCCCCGCCGGCGTTATAAATAGAAGAGCTCAGACTTTGGTCCAGACGACGATAGCCGTTTATAGACGCTAATTGGCCGATGGGGATTTTTAATGCATAGTCGGGAATGCTATAAAATGCCATGTCTTCCATAAATATGCCTTTTGCATTGCCGTGGAGCCCAGTGAGATTCCCCCACCCATGGGATAGGTAACTAGCTGTTCCCATCCGGTCCGAAGACGCTCAAAAACACTTCCTATACAAGTCGGTAAACGAGAAACAGGCTGGGTGCCTTTGCCTAGTGCAATTGACTAACCTTGTGTCGATACAATAATAACGGCAAGAAGCAATTAAAGCGAAACACCGAATCCAAATCCAAAGAAGAAGCAGCAACAACTTGTTATAAATCAACGAGCCCAATCGACAAGAAGGAGCCGTCAAAACCCAACGAAATATACAGCCACATCAGTCAGCTTCTTGCCAGATTTATGACGTAGGTAGACAGAGTTAAGAACGTCTCAGCGGAGATAAGGTACTCTATATGTCACTCTAGAGGATGATACAACAATCCAAGCAAGTGCCGACTGTAATCTCCGATCTCAAAACCGAGCTTTGAGCATGATATCACTCAATTGAACGTCTGCGATTCCATTCATTTGCATTTACCTCACAAATCGTATATATGAAAAACATTTTATAAAACAAGTACATTTAAAATGTTGGTATTAAACTTAGAAGTAATGATTATTTGAGATTTTATAAACAATCGGTGGAAAGTACATAACAAATTGGAACACAGAAAAAAAGAAGCTTCAAGTCTTTTTTTATTTGTCTAATTTTATTTGGATTTAATTAGGTTTCATATATAACTACACACACTTTTAAAGATAAAAGGATATATATTTAAAGCTTGTAAACATAAAATAGCATATGTGAAAAATAGGTTGAATGCGTAGATGTTCAACGTGTTGGGTCAGAAGTTTCCGCGGATTATTAAGCAGATGGTTATGGTCAGGCAGATAATTTTTATAACGGCTATGTAGTTGCTATATACACTTTTTGGTAATATAAATTGTAAACCGGTATAATCTTGATCGGTCTACATCATTATGAAAAGGTTGTAAAGATTATAAACGTATATACCTAATAGTTTTGACTACCACTTTTAAAACATTTGAATTAAAACCATTCTTTACAAAGATTTTGAAAAGGCTGTGATATTACACCAGAACAATTGAAGTCAATCAAATAACCATAAACCACAAGAGAATATGTTTTTTATAAAATGAAACAAATCAAATTCAGAAATCGTTACCTGAAACCTAATAAAACATTTTCCTTCAAACTGAAAATTCAATAAAAATTCCAATCAACATAACATTAATCCTTATCTTTATTCTTAATTTGACGATTTTGTAAAACTCAGAGTGGCGACATCTAGCGGTAGTAAAGTATGTAAAAAACAGTAACTAAATTTTTTACGTATTAGTCGGATCACATATCAGCTAGCTTCCGCCAGCAAACAGCGTGGCTAAATCTTTACAGTTTTGTTTTTAATATGTACAAATAAATTATATAAATTATCACCCAAAGATTACAAGCATTTGATCGTCTTTTTTTCTGATTAACTGCTAAACACACATGGCTTAGGTTCTTCTTTTTCGTTTTATATTTAATAACAGCAATTGGAGACATTTTGAAGTAAACTTTTAAGCTTGGCGCCTTCCGTATTCCAACTTAAAATTTACGTAGTGAATGGTACCGAGAAGAAGAAGAATTAAGAGTTGCTCCGAAAAAACCATCGCCTAACTATCGGCAAAAGAAGTCGTATAGATTTATATGCACAATGCACAATGGGGCGAAACACGAGTTTTCCTGGCCCAAACCCATTTTTTAAGAAGACGTTAGAAAAAGTTTATATTAAACTAAATTTATTCCTATAACATCAATCAAAACCTTTTACATCAATCATCAATCTATTTTACACAATTATATTACTTGGGGATACTAAATAATTTTTCAAGAAAACAACAAAATAAACAGTTTATAGTGCTGAAAAAAATATTTTTTAATCTTTTAAAAATAGCGGGACCACACCCATTTTCCTTAAAATATATTTTTTTGTCATAATAAACTGGATATAAAAACAGAATTTAAAAATATTGCTCTGTTTTGAAGTTACTAATTATTGCCACAAAAAGTAGTCGTTCGCCTCACTGTGCAAGAGATGGACCCCGACCTAAACGGACAACACTAATCCCAGCTCTAATTCTGATAAGAGTGCCGGAACGTTTTCCTGGGTTCAAGTACTAGACGACGCCCAAGATGACGGCCCTGCGCTACATGGGATGGTTCACCGGCTGCTCCGTTTTCACGGCCTTCGTGTCCATCATTTGGCAGGCGTTCCTCTCACTCCAGGCGCTCAACAGGACGACGGTCCTGCTCACCGGTCTGCTGGCCATTGAAGGGTGAGGGATCCGGGGAGATATTACCCGGCACTGGCCTTACCTTTAATCCTTGTCGCCGTCTGTCTTACCAGGTCGTTGAAACGGTCTGCCGTGCAGCCGGCGCCAAAGGTTGCCATTGGCTACGGTGCCTGCACTGACCTGCAGATAAACGCCACGGAATTCCTGGGACGCTACTATGGCCGGCGCATCCCCGCGACCACCACCGGCTCCCGAGAGGTTGTCAACAACGAGGACGAGCTGCTGCAATCCTTCGCCTACTATTTTCAAAACGGAGCTGCTGCGGAGTGAGTACAAGAAACGTGTTCAAGGTAGAGCTTAAATCTTACTTCCGCTCTTACAGACGGGTAATGGCAAATGGGACGCTCTTCAAGCAACTCGTGGGCTACGCAAAGCTAATGGGCAAGGACACCAGTGGCATCCAGTGGTACATGGGGGGCAACGCACCGCTGATGGCCGTGCGCTTCTTTATGGAGGGAGCTGACGTCCTGCTGGGCGCCCACATGTCAAAGAAGTATTGTTGATGCCGAAACCGTTTCCACTGCCCTAGAATTTAATTTAATATTTTACAGACTGCGCCCGCTACTGCCCAAGGAGATTAGGCTGGCGGGTGACGAGATCCCTGACGATGATATACATCTTATACTGGAGTACAAGGCAGGCGACACCTGGGGCTCCTATGTGGCGCCTCGGGCCAATCGCTACATCCTGCACAACGACCGGAACAACCCGCATCTCAGAGCCCTGGAGCAGCTGACTGACGCCCTGAAGGTCTATCATCCGCAGTTGCTGGTGGTCAGCGGGCTGCAAATGATGGACATGTTCACGTTTAATCCTGGCGAGCGCGAGGCGCGCCTACAGCAAGTGCAACGGCAACTAACCAGCCAACCTCCGGACACTCTGAACCACTTCGAGATGGCCTCCTATGTGGAGCTGCGGCTGCTGCAGCAACTGCGACACTTTGTCCTGCCCTACGTGGACTCCTTGGGTATGAACGAGCAGGAGCTGGCCAACCTCCAGCAGGTGCTGGCCCACGGGCGCACTACGCTGGCCACTGATTGGAATCCGCGCATCGCTCACACCCTTGACCAGATGCGGGAGGTATTCATCAGCCTGCTCGAGGACTTTGGTGATCAAAGTACCACTGATCCCAGAAGGCGACGCATATCACGGATCCATGTGCACACGCTGGCCTACCAGGCCATCCTCACTACAGCCGGCTCCCAGTGGAAGAACACTCGGGCGGCGGCAGCCAAGGCGGCCCTCACCGCACACCGCTACGTCTGCAAGTCCCAGTTTGTGAGTTCCCCTTGCTTGGTATCCAAAGGAGAAAGAGAATTCTATACAGAATCACCTTTCACAGATCAATCCGGAGGCAGTGCTGCAGGTGTTGGACGACAGCTTCGCGACCTCGGCACAGGAGGACGCTCCCCGCATGAGAATAGGCGCTGCCAGTCCAGTGCCCTGCTGGCGGGAGTACATCGAGTACGGTCGCCAGCGGCAGCGTCTTGAAGTCGAGATCTGTGTGGCGCCAGTGCTAGTGTGCCGCGAGGCCAGGAAAACGGCAGGCGCAGGCGACAACATCTCCGCCTCCGGGCTGGCGGCTCAGTTGTAGTGGCGGCGACGGACCGACAAGACTGCTTAGTATTACTAGAAACCTGCTGCAATCCAAGACTCGACTAGAAGGCCAGGATGTAACCCCGAAGCATCCCCCACCCCGCAGGATGGACTCGGCATTCTTAGCACCTTAGTGACCTTAGAAACGCGTTACCTTCTGACTCAGAAATTTGACAAAATGCTCAACAACGACTCCCATAACCCGTGACATATCCAGATGAGTTTGTACCCTGGTCCACTCGTCGTCTTCTGCGTATAATTCCTAAAGCAAAAGCATCGAAATTCAGAATCGAATGTCATCTAGTGCTACGTTAATCACTTAATCTCTTTTTATTTTCCTCTTCAGCGTCATTCCTTCTATTTACCTAATTTTTTTCGAGCAATCAAGAGACTTTTGTGAATTTAAGTCTCGCTCTAAAGTGTATGTGTTTTTACCAAATCTGAGGCAATACTGTATTCGGAAACCTACTTACAATAAGCTTAAATTTTGACAATGGGAGGCCTTGCTTTTGGTAGTTAGTATATTAAATTATCTCCGTTTAAGTCAAAATTGTTCACAAAATTAATCCCTTGATTTGGGAAAATTTTCGACGCCTTACGATTGCAAAACGCAATATTTGAAATTTAAGTATGTGTATGTATGTGCTTTTTTTTGCCTTCAAGAAATCTCCCAAGAATATATATTATTTATATATTCATATTTTGTTTAGCCTATCCTACTTGCAATTTGTTTATCGCACTTGATTTTATGATTTAAACAAAATCTACATATGTTTGTGTTGCGCTTAAGGAGCTTAAAGGCAGTTTTGTGTTGGGACCTCTGCAGATGATTTATTTTTTTATATTTGATACCGAAATGAGCATACCGCCCTCAAGCCCTCAAGGCATGTCCGCTCCCATTCACAAGCTGCCTTTTCCCTAACCGTAACACATATATGTCTATAAGCCTACCTACATATATATTTCTACACTTAAGTATACGCATATATATGTACTTACAACTGGCAGACGTAGAATAAATTCCTGTTGAAAGCTTCAAATTGATATATCACAACACGTGCGTAATGCTCAAGCTGAGAACCTTGGCTCCAGCAAGATGGGTCGCCCGAATCCGTTGCCTGGCCAGCATAGGCGGCGAGGCAAGGAACGCCTTGGACAGGAAGAACTCCTTGCCGAAGGTGGACTCGCAGTGCCAGCAACCGGAGGAGGATGTTCCAGTAGTACACAAGAACGAGAAGGTGCTCTTTAGCCACATCATTCAGGATATACAGCGCAAACCGCTGGAGGTGCCCACAATGATTGGCGACGAACCGGAGTACACCATGGACAACCAGCGAGTGTCCAGTCCCCACCAACTGACGACGATCCTGGCACAAGTATACTGCGCGAATCGCAAGCAAATCGAGAGTGCCATTAACTCGGCCCTGGCGGCGCAGAACACTTGGAGTCTGGTGCCCACCCCTCAGCGCCTGGCCATTTGGCGTCGAGCGGCGGACCTTATAGAGAAGGACCAGTCACGGCTGCTCCTTTTCCTCGTGCTGAGTCTCAGCAAAACACTGGACGATGCTAGGCGGGACATTAGACGACTAATCAGCTCGCTGAGGGCCAACGCCGACTACCTGGAGCACCTATCCCAGCTGCGATTCGAGATCCAGGGGGATATGCATGTCTTCCCCAGCTTCCACCTGCGTCCCATTGACGGTTTCGTGGCAGCCTTGGCTCCCTTTGAATCGGCGACGCTTTCCGCAAGCTTAGCCCTCTGCCCGGCTCTTATGGGCAACACTGTACTGTGGAATCCCTCGTTGGAGGTGGCCCCAATAAGCTTTCTCATCCACCGGGCCTTCCTGGAGGCGGGGCTACCTGCCGGAGTCATTAACTTTGTGCCGGCCAACAAGCGGCTGTTCCTGGACACCGTCACGGATGCCGTTCACTTTGCCGGACTCAACTGCCAGTGCAGTGCGTCGGAATACAGGCATGTGCACAAAATGGTGGGCGACAAGCTGGAGCGGTACATCTGCTTCCCTCGCCTGGTGGCCGAGTGTCCCGGCCAGAACTTTCATTTCGTTCATGCCAGCGCCAAGGTGGAGACCGTGGTCTCGGCCTCGGTGCAGGCGGCCTTCGGATTCGCCGGCCAGTATGCCAACTCGCTGTCCCGCATGTACGTGCCCTCATCGCTGTGGTCTCGAATCCGGGACCAGTTGGTAGAGGCCACAAACAGGCTACACGTTGGGGATCCCGCCGAACCGGCAACGGATATGGGGGCCGTGGCTAACGTGGAGGTATTCCGGCAGATGCAGAAAATGATGGAGCGCACAGAGAACATGGAGCGGCTATGCGGAGGCGTCTGCGACGACAGCACTGGAAGGTTCGTCCAGCCGACAATAGTCAGAGTGGACGATCCACTGGACCCGCTGCTGTGCGAACCCTTCATCGGACCCTTTTTGCCGGTTTTCGTCTACCCGGACGACTCATTCGCAGACGCCCTCAAGCTGACCGCCAACCAGTCCAGGTACGCTCTCTCCGGCTCCATATTCGCCAGCCGAGACGAGGTGATCCTTCACTGCCTCAACCAGCTGCGCATGTCGGCCAGCAATCTGTATGTGAACGAACGCTGCACTGGCAGCAACTTCGGACTGACACCCTTCGGCGGCAACCGGTTGTCCGGGACGAACGACAAGTCCGGTTCCGCGTACTTCCTGATGCGCTGGAGCTCGCCGCTGCTGATCGAGGAGACGGTGGAGAATCCGGTCCCATCTAACAGATAATAGTGAATACATTGTACTACGCGGGAAGTGGCTAACACTTTTGTAACACATTTAACAGAGCTTAACTATGTATATTTTTCTTAAATCCAACGTGTACATGATATTTAAATTGTAAATTTCGTTGTCCAGAATTTGATTAAAACTGGGAATTTGGTAAGACATCAAAAATAGTATTCAATTTTTAATTGTATTTTAAATTGTAAATGATTCAGTTCAACAGCTATCTGGAACGGAGGAGTAGGAACGGACCGAACAACTCATTATTTACGAACATAGTTGATACAGAAACGATAAATGCAGCATTTTGTCTTTAAGCATATAACTTTCTTGCCTATTCGAAAGATATATTTTTTTCTTAATAGAAGATCTTTCATAACAAAATGTGTTCAGTTTTCATTCATCATTCATCACAGGCAGGTTCACATTGCGAGTGGCACATTAGTTGCTGAAAGTCAACGGGTACAAATTAACTTAAAATTACGCTTAAATTAACTTGTAGCACTTCAAATGCTTAAGCAGAATTACTGCAAAGAACTGTTAGGAAATACATAGGTCAAATATTTGGATTCCTTGGCCTTATTAACATTTTACATGACTTTAGGAGACATCCCGTTTTTTCTATAGACCAACGTCCCCAAAAAAACCCGAAATTGGTCGCCCTTTTATATATGCCATTTAAGTTGCTAAAAGAGAAAATGTAAAAAATTACAAATAAAATACAATGATTTATTATATCATTATCCTTACCAATCGGCCTGATGGTTATTCCACCAGTAATTAAATGATTTATTACCATGGGACCATTTCGCAAGAGGTGCGTTTTGAAGACTCCGGAGAGCATCACCAGCGTTACCCGAATATGAACCAAGAGACTTGATCTTGAAACTTTCATGTTTGCTTCCAATTTCAAAGTGATCATACCTAGCATACGCAGGTACGTCATCGAAATCTACAACTTGAATGATTAACTCGTGCCGTTGGCTGGTTGTTAATTGGTGTATTATGCTAGGACCCATCCAGAAGTCTGCATTCATATCCCCGAAGCCATCGCTAAAGGCATTTTCACTAAATGTACTAAACTTGTCACTACAACGGCGTTGAATAACCATCCAACCAGACCCAGCCGAAGGAATATCCTCGAACATCGCCATGAAGGGCTGCATGCCATCTCGTTTAATTATTTTTATATTTGGATTTTTGGTATAGTTTAGCGGCACAATGTCTTCCTTGTCTGTGTAACTTTCAATGTTTAACGAATATTCAGACAGTTTTTCACAACTTTCCTTGAGTTTAGCAGAGACGCTGAGAAAATTATTTTCTAGTTCAGAAACTTGCTTCCTTAGACTATCTTCAGTCTTTTGGGATTCAATAATTTTAGATTTCAATTCGTCAAGTTCTGCCATCAATTCAGAATTTATCAACTCTAGCGACTCATTTTGTCCTTTGCCCTTTTCAAGTTGTTCCTGTAGTTTTCCTAAGAGATCCTCCTTTCCATGAGATTCAGCCGAATCATTTTTCCCTCGACGTTCCAATTCCTGCAGCTGAGCTACGTAATAATTGGCATCATTTTCTTGATTTCTTGATTCCTTTTCATCTATTAAAGCGATCGTTTCGAGTGAATCGTTTTGCTTTTGCAAATTATTATCATTATTAAAATTGACAATTTCCGCTTCGGACCTCTGCATTTCTTTGATTGTTTTATCATTTGTTGTTGTTTTGATTAGTTCGATCGAGTCTTGCAGTACTTTGATTAAACCGTCCTTGTCCTTGACTATAACCTCGTATAAGTTGACATTATCCTTATGATATGCTAAATGTATTTCAGTAAGATTCAACCTGCCCTCGAGGTCCGAGATTTCGTCCCGATTCCTTTTGATCGTTTCCTTTAGTTGTTCAATCATCTGATTTTGGTCGCCCGCTGCACAAGCAGCATCTGAGTCGGAGTCACCGCTGATCTGCAATTTAAAATTAGGCTTTTTGGAATAACTGATGGTATTATGTCTTACAGAATTAGTGTCAGTAAATGACCCTTGCGAAGATCCGCCTTCCTCCGGGAAATTGCTTGAACTTGATATTTTCATATTTAAATTCCTTAATTCGGGCAAATGAATGGCTCTTTTTTCAATTTTCCTTTGTCAGATTGATACTTGTAGTGTTGTACAACGATTAATATCAAATATATATATATAATATCGAATATATTTTTAAACTATCAAACCTAACATTCAGTATAATATATAATATATGTTAAAATATATATTTATGTATATTATTTATTTACATCAACAGCCAACTTTTACATAAACTAGTTTCTGTGTTTAAGAACTATCCAAATAGTCTTTGCCTTGCAAATTGTATATTAATAAGCCCTATGGGATCTATATGATTATATTTTTAAAAACTAAACCACACCAGTTTGAATTTTTTAATTAAAAAGCTTTAATAACTGAATAAAATTAATAAATTTACAAATTTCGTTTTCGTATCGTTTTTTGTGCAGATACAGTTTAAAATACAGTTTAGAATGATTTTTTCAACAAAAAATATTACATTATTAATATTATTATAATTTAAGATAAAAATGTTATCATATATGTTTCTGGTATTGTTATCTCGATCGCCTGGAAGAGCAGTCGAAAGCTGTTAAAAACGTTTAAAAAAGTCTTTATAAAAATATATTCAAATATTCAGGCCTGCTCCGGTTCTCGAAATCGAAAAGCTCTTGCGATTTCGATTTTGAAAACGGGAA
>VNJS01004005.1:0-104393 GCA_008042575.1 Drosophila watanabei | reverse complement strand
TTAAAAACAATTAATAATAATAAAACAAGAGAACTAGTGCAACTTGTATTACCTGTTCCGTTCATTTTCAAGCTTTAATTTTCCAGGCCATCTATTTTTTAAATTTTCGTAATGAACTGTCAAATTTTTCACCGAGAAGAAGAAGAATTCAGAGTTGCACCGAAAAACTATCGGCTAACTATCGGCTAAATATCGGCAAAACACTCACATCAAATTTTGATGTCAAACAGATGTGAAACAAAATGGGAAAATTTGGAACGGCAAAACCTTATGGAACATCCGTTCAACGGATGGGGGATGTTAGATGTTGCCCTGTGGGAATAGGGCCTAACAGTGTTTTTCAATCTTAAACGTAAAGGTCGTAAGCACTGCTATTTCAGTGAACACAGCTGTACATGCAAGTCCGCCGGCAATCAGCTAGCTCGGCGGCCGTGTTAAAGCACTCGCTTTCAATATTGAACGGTAGTTGTCTGGTTGCATTGAAACGGGAAGGTTGTCGTGAGATCTCGCGAGTGAAGTTGAAAGCGCTTTTTGGCCAACAGCGATTGTTATAACGCTTATTTGATTAAGTACGCAAGTTTCGTTATATAGTTTTTTATTTCTATTTGTTATCTCGAGGAGTGCGTGTGCGTTGTCGTTTACGTTTGTTGTTGTTTGCCTGAGTGGGCGATTTTCGTGGGCGTATTGTAGATTTTTTGTTGCTGTTTTTTGCCATTTAGAACACAATTTTCAGCGTTGGCTGAAAACTAGTTAGGCATAAAAAAAAACGCACAACGTGACGAGCGTTGTGTGGTATTAAAAATTTCAATTTCTTTCATAGGCAAAACAGAAATAACAAAAGACCGGCAAATCTAAATTTAAAAACGACAAAAATTACAACAAAACGAGAAAAACAAATATGCATGCCTCTGACATTGCCCATGACGGCCAGGCAACAACAAACAACAAAAAACCACATCGATTTGCATTTGTTTCAACTTTGCTCTAATCAAAATCAGACAATCACACGCACGACGCTATCAACAATCAAAGTGTAACGGGCGCTCTGTAAAGTTTCGTAAAATCGAACCACAAAATAAATTAATGTAAAAAGAAAACCTACAACAAATTAAATGTTCCACAAAATTTAAATGCTCAAATTTCTTGTTTCATTTCGGAAAACAGCTTGAAAAAATCGGGTTGCAAAGCCAATTAACAAACAACAAAATTTTTAAGAAAACCACTCAAAATCGGTGTGCCAGACAAGTGGAAAAATCCGAGGTGAGTTTGGCAATCGTTTGAATTTGAATTGATTTTCTTTCGAGGGAAAGAAATGGGAAGAATCAACCGAAATTGACCCACTGCATCCGACCGGGCAATTATTGATTTTGCAGGCGTGTGTGTCCTTCGGCGGGGAATGCAATGCCGGTCGGTTCGGAGAAAACTCCACGACGACATCAGCAACAGCAGCTGAAAGCCCCAAGGACGCTGCCTGCTGCAGTGCTTGAACTTTTCACCTCCCCATGCTGCCATCCTGCCCCCAACCCCCCCAAAAAACAGCTGTGAAATCCTCTCTGCACTGCGCCGGCAACGCTTTTCCGCTTTTCCGTGTTGCAACCATGCTTGCTTTCAATTTCAATGCAACGCCGAACAAGTGGCAGCAGGTTCTCTCTTAGCCGGCACGTGGGCGGTTTTTCCTCGTTGCCAGGGGGTTGCGGGTGTCCCGGCCTGCTTTTTGGGCTTCCAGTGAGTACTTTGGCTAGTTGGTGTGGGTTTACTCACAGAGAAAATATTAAATATTCAAGCAGGAAAACTGGCACAGAAGTGGAATAATTGAATACTCAAAATGTGTTTTATTCGTAGATTTCTTTATAAGGAAAATGTTATTTTAATTGAAAGTGGATCCTAGATAAATAAGGGAATAATATATTTATTTATTTATATACAAATTAACAATTGAAAACTTTAAAATTTATAGGGAAAAAATAGGTTTAATTGAAAGTGGTTCCTACAGAACTAAGGGAATAATATATTTATGAAAATGAAAGAGTAAAAAGGTTGGCTACTTCTTAAAGCTTTTGTAAATCTAATCCTACTCTCAGTCTGTTTTTTGAAGATTTAAGTTTGAAAAACTAAAATAATTAAATGAATATATTAGAAAAGACACATAACTATATTCCTCCAGATTTTTCCTGTGTAATCGAAACAAACCCAATTAGCATATGGGCCCGCGAGCAAGTATGTCGGCTCCTCCATATGGCTGCTAAAGCTCCTGCAAGTAGGCTTCAATCTGCTATATTTACACCAAGCCCACTCGATAAATTTGCCTTTGTTAATTTCGCGCCGCTTTGCGCTGCATTTTTCCCATTAATTAAGTTTCAATGGTGACCATTCAGGCGGCAATCGAGTACAGTGAGTACTCTTAGAGGGGCCCCAACTACATGTGGGTAGTTTTTCGCTTTTTGTGCCGAGTTCACGCTCTTTTTAATTTAACACTAGAGCGATTTTGTCGGGCTCTTTATCAGATATTGTAGTTAGATGAAGGTCCTGCGATAAGCACACATTGTTGGGGAGTGTGCCAAAAAAACTACATCCAAGGGGCTTGCTGTATCCGGGCCTTTGTAATGCAAGCAGAGGGGGTCCCCTTATCTCTATATTTGATTTTCATTTGGGCATGAGCTCATCGACGGCTGCAGATTTGGTTTCGCACTCAGGTAGTGTAGCCAAAAAAAAAATATCAAGTTCCCTATATGGAATATAGTTACCCTTCGGCAAAGACACCCTTCATATTTCGGTTATGTTTGCCCCTCTCGACGGCATTGATTTCACATTATAAAGCGACCCCTTTCTTGGCGCGTGTTTTCAATTTATTTTAGTGGAATTGCCCTTCGATTGTGTGATTTCTTTCGTTGAAATAATTGTTCCTTATGCTTTTTTAACACTTCTTGATTGTTATTGTGTGATTTATAATTTTTCCCCCGCTTTTCTATGGCTGCATTTGGGATGTGGGGGAAGGAATTTGCATAATTGCATTTGCCGCTCATAACATATAGGGCGTCTCGCCGCTTTTCACTCTAATTTCAGGCCATATTTTCACCTAAACCACCCATGGAGTTTCAGTTGATTGCAGCATTTTGTGGTTTCCCGTCGCTTTTCATTTGTTTTCCCCCCTCGGTTTGGATTCGGTTTACCTTTTTGTGTGGTTTCACTTCGCTTGTTGGCACCTTGTTGGGATTTAAGGGCCATCATGGACAGGGGGGGATGAGAAAGTCCCGTTGGTTAGTATCCCTTTACCTGGAATACCTGAATTTATTTGCGGAGATACTAGTAAAGGGAAATGGGAATGGAGTTTTGGTTTGCTATCTTTTATACCTCTACCATGCAATTTTTATTGCCATTACACAGGGAGAAGCTAAGATTGCTATTGTTAAAATATATTTAATTGTAATATACGGTTTGTTTTTGGTAACTTTACACATACTTTAAAAATTTTTCAAGTTTTACTTGGCGTATGTATTATGTATTTTCTAATTCAAAATATTTAAAGCTATCTCCAGTTTCATCTTAAAATAAAATCTAAAATACTTTACAGTACACCATTTTCCTCTCTGTATTTGATAGTAATTTTATTGCACAATTCACGCATATTGTTTGTATTTTGTCTGGGTTCAGCCCCCCTTTTGGAAAAGTGTTGCTAGTTCCATGAGTCATTTGATAAGAACAAATGATAATTGTGGCGCTGCAGCAACAGAAAAATAACAACAATTAACCGAGGCAGCAGCAATTTTAGTGCTCAGCAAAGAATACCAGGGAAATAGGTAAAAGAGCGGAAGAAAACAGAGAGTAGAACTAAAAACAGAAACTATTTCAAGTGCAAAGTGAGGAAAATACACACACCTCGCCCACCTAATTTTCAGTGGGTGCTCGAGGTGATGTGGTGGTGAAATTTCCTGAGCCGCTCGACATTCGCTTTTCACTCTCACTGCCAGCACTCTCTCCCCGCCTGGCTTTTATTCAAGAAATTCATAAAGCGTTCTATATGCAATATCAAACAAGCACGGCAGCCTGCCAGCTGTAGAGAAGGCATAAAAATTTTAAAATTTTTGTTGCCACCTTCAAGGTCACCGAATATCGTTAAAATGCCTGTTGTCGCTGGCATTTGTTTGCCATTAAGCTATACGGAGAGCTGGCGAGCAGATCGGCAGTTCTCTATATAAACAGACTGCAGTGTTTCCAAGAACAAAATAAGACAGCTAAAAGAGCAAATATAGGTGAACGACGAAAATTTCATTCATGCGACTCACATGATTGATAAGCGGCCACCGCGCACTGATAAACATTTTGCTTAATTCTCGTTGACTTTGTCCCAGCGTTATGAATATTAATAGACCGATGATGGTGACGTCAGGCCTAGGTTCCTATAGAGTCTAGTGCATTTGACAGATGACGAAACAGAAAGCGCAAGTCAGATCAAATGCAAATGGGAGACCAGGCCCTGAATGAAGATGAATGGGCCTAGTGATTGGAAAGGGCATGAGCTACACATATTTAGACACTAAGAAAAAATTAATAAAGAATTTCATATTTGTTGCAGAAAATATCAGCCTACATTTATTCAAGCACATTTTTCTAACTTATGTGTACATGAATATAAATTAAAAATCTTTAATGCATTCATTGAAATGATTAAAATTTTATTTTAAAGTTTACAAACATTTTTCTAGGTATACAAAATATTTCTTATTGTTGTTTACAATGATCAAATAATTGAATACTTTCTAAGCTTTAAAACCACATTGCAACATTAATAGTACAGAAAATAAAAATAGTAAAATTCCTTTAAATCTTCTGCATTAAAGATAACTAAACTAAATAAAGAGAATCAAAAATTGTGGTTTGCACCTCAGAAATGAGGTTTTATTAATAATGTTCATAATAATTACAAACTTTTAATTATAAAAGTCAACCTTGAATATAGGAAAATCGTTTAATAATTGATTAATTGCTAAATTTAATTTATATATATTTTATGCGATGCGTAATACCTCATTATTTTCATTATTTTTTTTAATTACTTAAATAGTTTCCAAAAACCACAAGCATCCAAAAATATTCTGGCATTGATTGCAGCTTTGACATAAAAATAAGCCAACTTATTTTTCCAAAACAACCAAATGTGTATTTTATGAAACAGAGACAAACACGCATCACCCCGAAGGGCGAGTGAATGGAAAGAGCTATGAAAATATTCATATGTTTACGGTATAATCATAAATGAGGCGGCAGTTTTTTCCATTTACCAACGAAAGGCTGACAACTTGGGCCGTCAGAAGCGTTTGACATTTTCATTTGACTTTGTCAGCGGCGGAAAATGAAAATAGCCACAACCACCTGCAGCTCACAGGGCGTAACTAATTTGACACACCAAACACACATGGTATGTGAAAACTGCACTGCGTTACGTTTGGTTATTAGTTTTTTGGATTTCTTTTTTTTTTCGAAGTTTTTCCTTCTTTTTTTGCGTTCCTATCGGGCCAACTCCATCGCAAGGGTCAAAAGCTCAGCAAACGAGGAGAACATGCAATGGCGTTAAATTTTAATGCGTGCTGCGGAATTATGACAGAGGGTTTTGGGCGACCCAAGAGGTTGCGTTGCTGCAGTTGTGGGTGTGTTGTGTTGTGTTGCTTTTTTCCTTCTATATTCATTGGCCAGTCACGCAATGCAGATGGTGGAAAGGCAGCGCGGCTTTCCGCCTCAAGTTTGCCAAGATAGCGGCCAGAATTCGTTGTCTTTAATGGCATAATACGCGGAAGGAGAGGACAATGCCGCCGTTGGCTTATAGTTTACCCAGAAGAGAGAATGACATCAACTTGGGAGCAAGGCACCGACACCTTATCTATGCGGTGACATCGCAATTTATTAGATTGTGTGCTCTTAAGTTTATCGCCTAAATTAAATATTTTTGTAATATCGTGTAATTGTTAAGTGGAGCGAAAGATAGCGCCTGGCGAAAATGATCTTAGAAAAATAATACTAGCCAAAGGCAAGGGGAAGGTTGCTAGGTGTAAATTAATAGTGTTCATGGTGGAAAAATTATCTTTACTGTTGATCTTGGGTAGATTTCATGGAAATTTTAGATATCTAGTGATAACTAACTAAAGATAATTAGATAAAATATTAATAAAATAAATGGAAAATAAGACAAGTTCCCAAAAAATCTCAATGTATCCCCCGAGTAGCATTTCGATATTAATAACAAATATTGGAGACTTGGAGACCGAAAGCCCCAATAACCTTGAAATGATACGAGACCCACTGACCAGCTTACGTCACTTTTCGACCAGAAACAACAACAAACAAGCTAAGCATTTAATGTCCGGCTCCGCATTAACCCCACACCCGCCCACCGGGCCAAACAAGTGACAACGACGAATGTCACCGAGACTTTTGACGTTGAATGAACACGAAATTGGAGCGCACGCTTCATTCGGCCAACGGTGTGCGATAAAGACCGAAAAAAGTAAAAATAAAATAGATATGGAAACGAATTCGGATGATTTACTGCACCTTCGATAGTGCCAATGGCCACTCGTCAGATCACCCATTAAAAATAGCACACTGAGGAAAGCGGAAAGCGTCGAAGAAAACCAAGAAAGAAAAACAGCGAATGGAACTAGTGGGAATCAAACAAAAATATTTCTGAACAAATAAACGGAAATCAAATTAGAATTCGCCAACATGTGGCGAAGGTAACACCGCGGCCAAGTTTAGAAAAAAGTGCTAAAAATGTTTATTGGCTAATTTGAATGACCAAAAATGTGCAAATGTTTGTTCAATTAAAATGCCATTCCACATAGTTTTGGGTTATACAACAAGAGATTCAAGATGCTGAACAGCAAACGAATTTATTTATACACTTTTCTTAGTTGTTAAGAAAAGTAAAGTATAGTTGTTAAATTGGTTTTTATTTCATTTCTTTATTTGGTTTTAGAACCTCTTTACTCTTCAATGAGTCAAGTCTTATTTTTGTGCCTCATTTAATATAGGAAAATGTTTAGTTTATGGTCTCTTAATATTTTGATATTAATTTTCTGCTAAATATAAAACACTTTAATTAAAAATGATGTCTTGTTTAAGTACAGCAAATAAGGCAAGTGCTATTAAAGTACTTATTTCCACCTCTCAACAAACACTTTGTCGGCAAGTGCCAAATCGATTTTGCCAATTTTCATCACGTATTTAATTAATGTCTATCGGAAGAACTTGTAATTTCATTATGGCTCTCGGTTAGTTTTTTCAATATGCTTTACATTTTATATAGAGAATTGTTTGTGGTTGCGAGTGCGTCGAACTTTCGGTGAGTCAGTGGGGGCTTGTGATGTAATTGTGTTTTTATGAGCAATCGTAAAACAAATGCTCAAGTTAAGCATACGACACGTGCACCGCAATTGCTTATTAGCGATTTGGCGCCAACTTTTGGCCATATCAAGTTTGTCTTCTTTGTAGTTTTGTTATTGGTGCTATATTTTTTTTGTCCCTGAGAAATATGATTGATTTGCTGGTGAAATATAGTATTTTTTTTCGCTACCGTCGCTCTGTGGGGAGGCTGGCGCTGACCCAGTTTCGTTATTCACTTTCAATAATATCTATGAATATATTCGCCCGACAAAAGAGAACCAAAAATAAGCGCAGATCTGCTCTGGACCAGTGTTTGTGTTTTTGTTGAGTAAATTACTTATTTATATTATTCCGCACAGAAGCACCGTCAAGAGGCGACGGCGACAACGATGACGTCGTCAGTTTGAGAACAAAACGGAATGAAAACAAAACAAAAAACTAGTGCTATTAATTTTGATATGTCCCCCTGGGTATGGTATTGTTTGGTGGCTTGTGGTCTCACTTAATTGGTTTTTTTCGCTCAGCCTAATGATCCGTCATCAGCGTTCACGGTACGTATACGTAATGTTGCACTCGCCAAGTGCAGCGCGCCCTGCATATATCTCGCCCGCGCATTTTGTGGGCGTTTTGTAACGCTGGGAAATAATAATAATAATAGCAACAGAATGGTTATTTCGCGAGCCGTAAAGATAGATACATTATTAAGTGCTCACATGCTCGACATGAGTAATAATTTGCATATCTAATTCGCGTTTGTTAACCTGCCACAGAGACAATTGACAGAAGCCTAAAATGTATGTATTTGTAGGTTGTCGCTGTCGGTCATCGTTTTTCAAAAGAGACCCCCGACCATAATTCTGAGAAACTATTAAGTAATTAGTAAGACTTGACTTCGGTAAATAATTCTTTCGGAGCTTACCAAGTGTGAAGTCGGCAATTTTCCGAAATTTGTGCAGATTTTGCTGTCACACTTTAATGGCCAGCGTAACATGGGGTCAATGGTAGCCCCAACTCCTCCCGACTCAACCCTTGTCATTGTCACACGACAAATAATAAAAAAGAGAAGAAATGATGACAATTACATAATTACCAAGTTGTGTGTTGGCAATTAACTCGACACTCGAAGTCGCTTTCCCTGCTCTTGATTGATGACACTCGCAGCGAATTAAGAACAATTTGGCTGCATCGTGTCCTTAACGTTCAATATTTACACTCGTTAAGCAATAAACGTATTGAATCCCAATTGATCCAATTTCTATTTCTCCCATGAGGGCTGAACAGCGAAGGCTGCTCACAGATTTAACTCAATAAAAGTCGATTTAAAAAGCATAATGTGATCGCTAATTGTTACAACAAACCACAAAATACAAAATACCAATACAAGGAAGGGGTTGAGCTAGGCTGGGCTGGGTTGTTTGGGGAAGTGCGGGTCATACCGGGTTCAATGATTATTAATCAAATGCCAGTTTAATTATGCGACTTGTTAGAGACACAGCACAGACGCACACATCACACACCACACATCACACACCAAACGCCACTCGTGTAATCGCTCAGGGCCCCTCGCTTGAGGCTTCCCTCGGAGGTCTGCGGCTTCAATTAAAATTCGTTCCGCCGATCAAATTGATCTTGCCAAGCCAAGCTCTCCAAAAATGAAAGTTTACGAGTCTGTCTTTTTTTTTGGCACTAAGCACTGAGAACAAAAGTTGAAGAGGATTCTAGGTATGAAGCATTTTTAAGCTGTGAAAATATAACGTTCTTAGGGAAATAAAGCAGCTTCTAATTCATATATCTACGATTTATTATGAAATACACATTTAAAAGGGGAGGATTATTTTAACATATAGCTTATTTACTTATTTAAATATAAATATTCTGGTTAATGTCTTATATTTCTTTAAATATAAGACTTGAAATGTATGCTTAAACTCTGATAAACATTTGCTTCTATTTTTTTAATTTTCTTTATGATTTGTCGTTTGTTTTACAGCCCCTTTATTCCCAGTGTAGCCGTATAACCTCTGGTTATGGCATTGTCTGTTCTTGGCGCCCAATCGAATGTCAAGTATGAATCCATTGACGACAAGGCACACCATTTCTTTTGATGGCCCTTCATCGTGACAATTCTTGCCTCTCTCTCTCTCTCACTCCCTCTGTCTCCCTCTTGTTTTATTACTTAATATTTTTTATATTTCTGTTTTTGGTCAAGTATTTTGATTGGGACTCCCTCGGGTCTTTTGCAGTTCGTGGCGAGCTTTTATCGGGAGCGGTTCTCCTCAGACTTTGACTTCGACTTTGCCTCGTCGTCGTCATTTGTTTACGATTTTGCATGGATAACCGAAGCAAGTAAAGATATTCCGCCGATATTCAATATTCGGGTCTCTGCTTTCGGACTTGGTTCGCTTTTTTTGGCATTGAACTTGTGGCTTAATCATTGTCAAAACACACAGACACACACGATCGGCGAAGCAAACAACCGCCTGGCGAATGCATTCGATAAACACATTTAGTCTTCATGTTTCTGTTTATTTTTCACTGCTCGTATTTGCATTATAAATTAGTTTTCAATTTACGAGGCAAACATTGACAAAGTGACATCATGAATTGTACCCAGCAGTGGCAAATTTTTATGATTTTTGTGGGGAAAAAGTAAACAACAGCCGCGGAAAGCAAAAGTAAAGCTGGGAATCCGTGGGCGCCGACCATGCAGATGCGTGAAATATTTCAAGGGGAATGGTAATTGAGCGAATAACGAAACGGAAATGAAGGAACTAAATGTTCCAAAACCGAATGATTTTGTTTGGCTATTTTTAGAGGAATGAAATGTGGGAATCCCAGAGTAAAATATTTGAGTATTGGGCGAGTGTCAAGGTACATGAGGGGTCGAGTCAGCGGCTTCCACGCCCTCAAATTGATTGTGATTTACTTGCTGTGACCCGGGGGTCACCATTTATCTCTGGTCAAATTTGATGAAGAGCATTCACTAATGTTATTCTTTGTCTTCTTCCGGCAACTCCTTTCAGGCTTTGAGAGGAGGCCAAACCCAAAAACCGCGCAGCTGCCGGGGACCCATGCAAATTCTGGAGAAATCTCAACTGTGCAGCCGGAGCTGGAGCTGCTAGATACAACTGGCAGATAGATTGCTCGGAGAGCACATTTCCGCACTTGGTGGGACAGTGGGACGAGTCTGTTTGTTTACCGCGCCGGAGAACCCACCGAGAAGAGGAACCACACGATGCCCAGCCACTTGCATGCCATCGATCTCTGAGAGGCTCCAGTCCTCCACCTCCACCTCCTCCTCCTGCGCCTGAGTCTCCTCGTGCAATAGTTGGAGAGCACCGCCAGTTGCTGGTGGTGCAATCGCCAGATAAATTCTAATAAATAGCCAGACAACAGCATACTTGGCATAAAAATAAATAAGAATCGAAGAAGGCAAGAACGCGGAAAGCGGAACGAACGCACATTGCAACAGTTTCGGATTGAAAATTCAAATTCAACCGAGGTGTGGAGTGCATTGGCCAGACCAAATCGAGCCATAATCGCCTCCTCCCGGACTTTTTTTTCGAGGCAACATAGACGTAGGTCGCGGCCAAAGTGTTCCAAGGCAGAGGCAGAGGCAACCGGAGCGAGGTGTACACCTTTGGCACCATGGAGGGCGGTTACGTCAACGAAGGTGAGTTGTATTTACATTTTGATACAAGTGTGTGCCTTGAGACATAAGGAATGCCTTTCTTTGATGCAGTTTTTATAGTGATTTTTAAATTAAAATTTAATGCCTGCACTTATCATATTTTCTTGTGAATTATGAGGCTTGTTTCTTCACCTCTCTTCTAAGTTTAAGTAGCTTCTTACCCAAAATAATACTTTAAGATACTTTTAAACTTAGTAGAAATTAATATAGTTCTTTGCTTATGTACAAGAAATTCTTTGATTTTATTTTAATAAGTCAGTAATTTGATTCGCTCGGCTGCCTGTATTTCATCGGCTTATTACTCATAGTCAGCCACCCACTAAACCTTATAGCTAAGATATATCCGTCCGATATACAGAAACTTACATCACGACTATTTCGACAATAAATACTAGTATTTTCTCATTCATTCTATGGCTTTTGCTCTCTCACCTACAATACCTAAAAATATTTCAAAAACACACAATGGCATAAAATATTCATTCAACAAAATACTCGAACATGTGTTCGAGGCAAATACATTTGACTTTGAATTCGAATTTTCACAAAAATGTTGCACATGCAAATCTCAAAGTGATCTCGCCTCTCTGCACAGTGACACCGAAAGTCTGCAATTTATTAGCAATGCAAATGCGAATTATTCAAACAGACACTTCACTCGCCATTAGTCAGAGCAATGAGGCAATGCATCTAGATAGATCTTTAAGCCATTTGCAATATTCTTATTTTTGTTGGATTTATTTTGGCAAACACTTTGGTTAATAGAAATAGACAATTACGTTACCTGGCCTGAGTCAGAGCACATCACTAACCCAAATCAACGAAATTCTTTTTAAAATACCAAAATGCTAACGATCGTGCAGAGGATTCAGATGCCATAATGGGTGTGGAAAGTCCAGGTAAATTGATATGCAGAAATCTATATTCATTTATTTTTTAACAAGAGTATAAAGCAGTATTTGTACTTCTCAGAATGTTCTTAATTTCATTTTAAACATCATAACATCAGGGGGATTATTTATAGGTTAAAGCGAAAGAAGTTTGGTAGATTACTTTTTGTAGTTAATGGATTGTTGCTTCTTTGAAATCAATTTCAACTATTTATTACTTTTATTTGTATTCAAAATATAGGAAATACTTAAAGTAATTTTTAACTGTAAACTACTTTTCATACCTATTTGGCTTAAAGTATTTGTTGAACATATTTTTTAACTTAAAGTCTATCCATAACCGGCACATGATTACACCAAACTGAGAATGAGAGAAGATGGGGAAACTGGCTTAGAATACTTAAAGGGCCATCATCAGCTTTGTGACGCCCTATTAAGGTCTAAGGGAGATGCAAACGAGTATCTGCGAGATACCAAGCCGGTTTGCCCCGCCCACAGCCTCCACAAGTGATTCCCCCGTTTTCAGATCGCAGAATCGGTCGCTGACTCTCTAATATAGTGACGCCACAGCTTGATATGTCGTCTGCTATTTTGACTTTGTTTCCCATTTACATAAGAGGATTAACGAATGTAAATCACAGACCAAATTGGCTATGCCCGTGCCTCTCATATTCGATTCTAGGTATCATCGGCTCGTGCAAAAAACGCTGACCGAGGCGAAAAGCGAGCCGTAAAGTAGTCGAGCTCACTGCTGCCGCTGACAACTGTGTTCCACAAAAGGCAAAACTGTCTGTCAGTCGGATGCTGGGCGATTGGCTTTTCAATTAATATTCATTTGGGAGAAGGCAAAAACTGTCATAAATTATCGGGCAGGAAGACAGGCGGACGGACAGGGTTCCTTGAGCGGCGTCTTCAAGTACTGTATGTGGCGTCAAAAACTGCAACGCGGTCACGTCTTTCACGGGCATCTCGGAATTCGTACGAGTGTCTTATGATGTCATCTGCAGGGACAGCGCATTTTTGTTTCTTTTTTGGTAAAGGATCCAAGCAAGCATAATAAATTGGCAGTTTTGGCGGGGCAAAGACATTGAATTTGTTTCCCGGAATTCTCTGAGACAGACCAAAATCTCATATATCTTCAGCCGATGCGGTTTCGCTTTCTTAAATCACTTCTCTTGGCGAATCTTCAGATTAGCTTTGTTTTTTGGAATTCACAGGAATTTTTGGCATGGCATTATTTCCGGAACAGAAACACACTTCTTCACAGTTGCGCAAATGGTTTAATGAAGACAGCTGAGTGCGCCATTATTTTGTAATTAAACAATGTTTAGTGTCAGTATTTATGACAAAGGAACGTGTGGAATAAACAATAACAAAAGTATAAATATTTTATACGTTCTGTAAATCGGACACTAAATTAGATGGTCATGGTTGGTTGGGGCTTACAGTGACCTTGTGACCTTGCCAGGGCTTTGAACTATAAATTTTATGTTCACATGTGTATTGAAAAGTCTGTAAAAATTAACAGAGAAAAAAACAAGCCACAACGATGACGACAGCATGACTAAACACACCAGTGACGAAAATTTATGGCCAACAGTTGCGGACATTGTCTGCTAATACCCTGAGAAAGGGTGGAATAGTTTAAGCATTTTGTATGTAATAATAAATGAATATCTGAGAAGTTTTTACTGAGAGTTTATAAGACTTTCAGCATTCTAATTACCCATTTGTAGAGTATTTCTTATGTCTGCCTCATCTGAGAATCCTTCACTCTTGTTTTCATTACCTTGATCTTCAGCTGTGTGACCAAGAATGAGACTATTTACATAATGAGACGTGATAAGCTATCAAAATTTGCATAAACCATGCGAAGAAGGTGGCATGTAGGCGTTAAGCCCAACACCTCATGCTTATGACAGTTAATTCAAAATATAAACAGATATAAAAGTGAGCCAGAAACAAGTTTAAATTGCCGTCAGACGGCTTTGCTGTGGGATTTGATTTTAAAATCGTTAAGTATCCCATTTGTCGAGGTGTTCAATTACACGACATGGAAAATGCATCTCAAGTTGCGCCAAGCTCAATGTCGGAATTCGAAGTGGTTATTCGATATGATCAATTGCTGATGCCTCCATTCCATCATATTGTATCTATTTTCACCTACTGTCCGCTTTTCCCTGAAACGTCAGTTTTCATTGCCAGCTGGAAAGTATTTTCCTCTGCCATTTGTGGTCCAAGTTCAGGCCACAATCGCTGGCTGACCAATCGCTGTGTTTATTGACCAATTGATCGGCGGTGCATTAAGAAAAACACGTGATTTGCATTTAAATTGTTTTTGGCTCGGACTCTGCAACCGAATTCTTTGCCAGTCAGTCAGCCGGTGTTTATTTGCATTGGCGCCTGGGCCGTTTTGTCACACGGAGAAAAATGTGATAACATTGAGTTATAAAATAGAATTTTTGAATTTCTTTATTCATTTTTAGATTCTTGCAGTAGCTGGGTATTTTTGGAATATCTTGAAATTTAAAATATTGAATTGATTGAACACTTGTTTATTAATTTTTAGGTTCTTAGAGTAGGCGGGATTTTAAAGAATATTTTAAATTTAAAATATGGAATTAATAGAAGAGAATGAAAACTTATTTGGTGACTTTTGAAGTGAAATATTATACAAGGTTACTAAATATTCTTACTAACCTTTGATCAAAAATATTGTTTTCACTATAAAATATCTTTATCCCTAAGCTTTTGAATAACTTTTTAACTGTATGAAAAATGTGTCTAAAACATTTTAAATCTTAAACCAAAACAAATGTATCCTCAAATCTCAAAAGTACTTTTAGACACTTTTCAAGGGCTTTTGAAAACTCTTTAAATATCTGAAGAAGCTTAGAATTTTTAAGTTTTTTTTTATAACAAAAATATATATATTTAAACCTTGTTTTACTGTGCACTCTGTGCCGTGTTGGCCCTGAACGATTAGCGACTTGACCAAACCCGTGGCAACGGAGCGAAGCATTCGTGGATATGACGTCAGCTTGTGGCGCTCTTGGGCTTACAATTGAAATCAATTTGCAGTAGCGCCAATTGCTGTTGACATATTTCATCTAAGGCGTTTCATTTTATCCAATGAATAGAAATAGTGTGCAATGTGCACATATGGTCATATATGCAAATTTCATTGCTCGGCGCATGCGCAGCCACTGTTGACGATTTTCACTGCCGCAATGTTGCCGATTTTTAGCATAAAAGTCATCAAACTTTGAGCTACCCAAGATATATGTCTTATGAATAGCTTGCTTTTTGAGGAGGAAGTGATTTATATGTGTGTTCCAAGAAAAAATCCAACGATTCTGAGTCAAAGGCAACCGAGCAACCTCACTCATTTTTGTCGATTTTATCTCTTGGCTAAGACTAACTGCCTGTCAAAGCCGCTTTTGCCTTTGCATTTTCAGCCACATTATTTGGCAGCTTTATATGCAATAATAAAATTAAATAATTTATTTTAATGGTCAAGTCTAGTTAAATGGGGCTAAGTGATTTTCGGTGTAGATTTCAAGCTCGAACTGGGCAGGCAAAAATGCAGTGGCTAAGTTTTTACTTTTCTTTTTTTAACAAAATTAGCTTAAATTGCCGGCACAAAAGACCAGGGGCAGCTCGTGACTTAGCCACCATAGACATTGCGGATTGCGGATCGGCGATTGGAAATGCATCAAAGTAAACGGCGTTGAAGGCGAAAGATGCTATCCGTCACTCGGTTTGCCCATTCTGGAAGCCGGCACGTATCTGAAGTTGAAGTCAAAGCCGAAGTCAAAGCATAGGCCCCCGTTGTAGATTGCCTTTTAATAGTTAGATAAATTGCCGAGCCTCTGGCACCTGAGTTGCATAAGACATGAGGAACATGGGACCCCGGTGAACATTTGTCATAATGCGGAACAGATTCTAATCTGCCATTGTCTTCAGACATTATACCAAGTCTATGGGGGCAGTTAAGTGCAGATTCAGACTGATCTGAACACCCACACAGAGCGTAATTGGATTACTCCAAATTCTCATAATTGGCACCCGTAGGCAGGGCCCAAATTAGCGAAAAAAGAATTAACGGAAATGTAAAAAAATCCCCTCCGCAATTAATCAATTTTCTTAATAAAAACGGACCTTGGGCTGCGGTGGCGTAGGCCGTTCCAAAGATTGTACACTGACAAGCCCTCGGGCAGCCGGAGGTGTTGCGGGCTTCATTAAACCCAAATTAGCTGGCAAAATATAAAATATGACAGCGATAAATCAAGAGCAGACCAATGCCAGTGGATCAGGGAGCCGGCTGCTGGATAAGCCCACACACAACCCATCTCTTTGGGATCTAAAGAATCCGAGTAAGCCACTTTCGCAGAATTCTTGCTCATATTAGCCAGAATTTCCTCAGATCCTCCGCTAATGTATCGCTATTTTGTATACTTTGAGCACCGCATATTTCTGACAGGCAATTATAAATAAAAATGTTTTCAAAAATACTTTCACCGAAAAGGCGTGACAATGTCAGTGCCGCCAGCTGAAAACGAGAGCAAAATAATTTGGCTTTGAGCCAACTAGCAGCCGATTAAATGAGCATCATAAAAAACGAATGCTAAACAAGAAAACAAACGCCAAGTTCACAATGTGAGCCCATAATTTGTAACGCGAATATTTCCTGTACAAAAGTAAATATTAATGTGTGCAGTCAGTATATGTAATAAGCGAGCAAATCATGGGTTATATACGGCGACAGTTTAATGCCCATCAAGGCCACTGTAAAGACAAGTGACAAAAAAGCGAATATTTAGTGGCATTAAAGAGAATTCTTAATTATATAAAATTATTGTTTATTGCCCGGTGACAGCTAACGTGCCAATTTATTTAATGGTCTGATATTGAAACGCACTACAAGGGCGTGACTTTCCTGCTGGAGGCAGAAGGTGTGACCAGTTAGTTCTTCCTCTCAAGATAAGTGTTAATAAATGGAAGATGTTGCTGGCATAACAATTATTCCATTATAAAAAATAAATAGTAATTGTTGCCAGGAAAAATATATATACTTTTCTTACTACCCTAACAATTGTTAATAAATATGTAAAATATAAGAAATCCATTAACTGATGTCTAATAACTTAGGCTAATAAAGTCCGCTCCACTCGTATTTTTCCTTCAATGTCATTCGCGGATTGCCACTACAGCAGATTCCCTTTCCAGTTTGTATTTCGTATTTTTTTTTAAATCTTTTGTTAATGAATGAATTTATTTTTTGTGGACTTGCAAAACTGTGACAAATTGTAAAGCGCTTAAATGGTTTATTACAGAAATGCCAACCAATTTACTCGTCAAATCAGAAACTCATCAAAATTGTTGCATGCCATTTAACAATCAAAAGTACATCACACAAAAAACGCAACGTTTCGTCTTATCGATTGTGGAAAATTGTAAAAAATTAAGTTGCCTTTTCGCTATATGTACATATATATGTTTCAGTTACGTGTCGTTGATAATTAAAACAGAGAATTGTTTGGGACTTTCAAGCATTGCTCAAGCAGTGGCTGGGTGTTGGAAGGGGTTTTATAAGAGGTTATAAACTCTTTCCTGTTTGAAATTGCAGACTGTGCCACTGGAGAAGTGCTTGTGTGCTTTGTGTTTTATTTTTTTGGCGGGTTATTCAACCTTAGGTATTCTCCCCAGGTAGAAATTCATTCGCCTGGGTTTGCTTAGCTTCTTTTTATGCTTTTATATCGTCCAGTTTTTTATGGCTTTGTTCGACATGCAAAGCGTTTTTGAACAAACTCCACCCACAACCCTCTGGGCAAGCTGCATGAGCGGCTTTTCGGCGTTTGTATCTCGTGGTTTGCCGGCTAATTAAAATTGGGTTGTGCGAGGTTCATGAGTGTGAGTGTGAGTGTGTGTTTCTGAAATACTCGCACTGACGGCTGCTTTGTTGCCACCCGAAGTGGCGTCATCCGAATGGGAATGAGCGCTAATTTAATTTACAAATTAGCCCCACTCGAAAACTGCACGCCAAAGTGTCGAACGAATTTCGGTGTAGCTACTGAGTACAATATTTTAATTTGTCATTTTTCTGTCAGGTCTGACAGAATGGACTAGGTGTAAAGTTAATAAAATGTTGGGCAAAGTCTAAGAGGCGGTGTCTTTGGAATTTAGATTGAAGTTGTGGGAGAATGTTGGGGTTAACCACATTTTTGATTTGCTTATTAAATGGCTTTCAATAAAATGAGAAGGGAAATAGTAGTCTTTTTATTTATAGCAAACTAGTTTGTAGAGAAGCAGTATAATTTTTTAAGCATTTAATGAGGGTAATAAGAATTGAGCAATATATTGTTTTCAAGAATTATTAAAGTCGTAAGATAGTAAGATATATTTTATTGGGCCCTTTATATTTATTTCTTACCTTAGAAACTCTATAATTGCTTGTACAAATTACCATTTTAAAAGCTTAAACCAGAAACCATACAAAATAATTAAAAAAGGTACTAGAAATTTGTAATTTTAAATAAGTTTGGGATAATCCCTTGGATATTTATAATTTTAATTCAAGTTTTGGATACCTCTATTTCTGGTATTAATTATTTTTCCGTAAAAAAACTTTAGGAACTTTGTTCCACAATTTTCTCTTGACATTTCCCACTCTCTGCTTCCCCTTGAGAATTTCCATATCTCCGATTCATATTCAACAGCCACTTGATCTGGGCATGCAAAATTGTTTGCTTTGCTTGGGAGTAATGGTAATCTTATGGTAATTGGTGGAGTGAAACGAATTGCATTTCGAGCTGCACGACTGCAGAGGTGGATGTGCCTCATAGCCACGCCCATCCCTGGTAAGGAGGCAGGCAGGCCCAGTGTTGATGATAAATCTCCGACTGAGCCTAAGACAGACAAAAAACGTTTAAATCCCAAGGCTTGTTTGTCGCAGACAAGTTATTTGGATTCCAAATGTGGTCGTGGCTGGGCATCCCCCTCCCAGAGGTGGCAAGTTCTGCTGGCTACATGTTGACACAACGTGTGGAGCAGACAGCTTTCCTCTTCGAGGGGCATTCTCCTCCCCTGACCGTGATACGCAATCATAATTATGTCTGGAGGAACACATAAGTCCTTCCCTGCTTTTCTGGCTACCGTTGGGTAACTGCAAATAATGCGACTGGTTTTCGGTTTCTTTGCTGCTCATCTCCCCACCGGAAATGTGACCCCAAGTCACATTTGGAGCCTGACATGCCATCGCTACCGGATCGCATAATTAACTGCATTGTCTGGACCACTTCATTAGGCGCTGTTTTCCCTTTTGCAACTGGAAAATATTGAATATTAAAATACAAATCTAATCGGTAGGCTATGCTAATGCCATGTTTCACTTTTATGTGTTTGCTTTTCCCCAAAAAAAACTCTCTGCAATTCAAAGAAATGGAGCTGCGGCGGCTGAAATCAAAGCGAATGCATTAGGTCAAGCTCGGCCAGAAGTAAACAATTTTTTGTCGAGGCGTCAAAGCTAATGCCCAACAAAGATAGAAGCCAAATAAACATTGTGGCTTTGGGCTTTTTCGTGGATGAGAGTTCTTTTTTTGATGCGACAACAAATGAATTGTTTATTACCTCTGCGCATGCAACATTAGCAATTGGAGTTTCATAAGTTATGTATGGGCTGGGACTGGGACTGCTGGCTGACGTTTCCGCAGAATTTTCCCCGGCTTTCCACTCCCTTTAATCATTGCCTGAATGGTTCATTAGAGGCATGCAAAATGTGGAAAAATGGGGAAAAATAAAAGCACTGCCAGCAGCTCGATTGGAGTTCCTCGACACGTTCTGGCCGGGGAGTTCACTCAACTTTCGCCCGAGTGCCGGCGAGTACCATAAACATTTCAGCAATTGACAATGCGATCCGGCCGGGCCACATTTGTTATTGTTAAAGCCAGACAATTTGGCTGCCTCTGCAAAAGGAAATAAAAACAAATAAAAAGCTGGGTAAAGCAAGCAAAAAAAACTCCCATAAAATGTTATTTAATCTTTTAAGTGAGCGCCAATTAAAAAGTCTAACTTGAGCTCGTTGATGTGACATAATTTCGAAGTCTTGTAAAAACATATCTTCGATCTTACACATGTTGACCCAGATAGAACACAATTCCTGGAGAGGAGACCATGTGTTTTGATTTTCTGCAGCCAGACTGACAAGTTTTTGCTGCTAATTAAGGCAACTTCCTTCTTGCAGGAATTCCTTGCCCCCAGGAATTAGGTCACTGAAGTTTTAAAGAAGGAAATGCAAAAAAGCTGCCGACAGATCCCTGACATATGGCGAGCACTAATGGATGACTGGGCAACGCTCTCGAGACCTGAAAGGGATCCAACGGGGGCTATCGTGGTTGGGGCATCTTTGTCTGGGCCTCTGAAAGAAATTCACTTGTAAGCATGACCAGAAGTTGTGTTTACGTAACCCACATACCGCCCTGAACCCCTTTTGGGGAAAAATGGGTTATCATTAAATATGACACGGACAGCGAACGGATACGAAATTGAATTGCACTCCATGGAGGTGTGAAGGGCGGGCGGGCAGACGGAGGTATTGCCTCTGCTCCAACATGCACAATTAACGAAAAAAGAAAAAAAAAAAACTGGGGAAAAGAAAGAAAGAAACTCTTGTTTGCCTGCCTGTGATTTCGATGGATCCGATAAGATATGAAGGAAAGCAGCGAACACTATGTACTATGTTGGCCCAGAAGAAAGCCCTTTGATGACGTAAATGCGACAATTTCTTTCCAATTAAATGTCAACGTTGTGATAAGAATTTATGTATCACTTTTTGGGTAGTCTTTCGCAATACAAAATTTGTTGTGTGAGTATAGTAGTTCTAAGGAATGGAGTCATTATATTCCAAAACAAAAATTCCCAAACTCTCTAGAGATTTGATTTCTCTTTAAATAGTTAACAAATTGAGAAGGGATATCCATTTTTTAGGTATTAATTCATTTTTATGAGCTTTTAATGAGAAAATGGCAATTCCCTTTGGAATTGATATCTTTTCCCTATTTTTCTGATATCTTTAATAAATTTAGCACATTATATTATCGATTTTGCTGAAAGAAACACAATTTAAAAATGCGTAAAACGATTACTTCAACAAAGCACTTCCCCCCCAAGTTCAAAGTCGAGTAATCAAATTTTGTGTTATTGCTGCTATTGAACTCTTGTTAGCGGAATGGAAGTGTTTGGTGAACATACATACATGGCCCGGCTATGTTTTGGCATTTAACGCATGATTGAGTCATTAAGATATGGAGTGGTGTCCCCTCCACTCCTCGTCACTCCGTCGACTCCAACCCTCGGCGGGTAATTCGATCCACGGAACCCCGAGTAATTTCGAGCAAGTAAACCGATCTCTCGTGTGTGTTTGCTCGCGAAATGCAAACAGTTGCCACATTTAAGTTTTATGAGTTAAGTTCATTTTCGATTTCGTTTAACGTCGCACGACCCAAGCCAAAAACCAGAACCAGTATCATAAAACTACTCAATCTGGCGGGGATCGGGGGACTATAGGTGTTGGTTGTTGGGCATTCGGTTTCGTTTCATTTTGTTTCGTTTGAGTGATCCACTGATTCGATGATTCATTTAGAGGTTTTTGGCTTGGACTTGGATCCGCAATGTGCTAGGAATTATTATAAATTTGGTATCTTAGGCAAATTTGCACTTCATCGGGTTTTTATGAGGGGTGCTTGAAGCGTGTTCGGTGGGTAATTAACATAAGGCACTTCAAGTCACGGAAACAACTCCAAATCGAAGCTAGAGTCTGGGAATCAGACATGGATGGATTTTAAAGAAGTTGTAAGATTTATCCAAACTGTGAACCAGTTTTAGACATTTTAAATATCGAGGGAAAATATTATTCAAATTAACTAACTTCCAAATTAATTTCTAATGAATTCCTTGGTATTTGTAGTTCAGCATACCTTTTTCAGAGTATCCAAAGATAGACTTCTTCTAAACTGCAACATTTTTGTCTGCCATTATTGTTACTCTTGGTTATTCTTCTATAATAGTGCAAAAATCATTTGAGAATTAAAATTTCCTTATGGCTAATTATAGAAGCGGCTGGGGATCTACCGATCTGGCAAAGTTGAATAACACCGAGGCGCTGACACACACACTCGCCGAATTGCATGTGCTTCTTACATTGCGCAAATGTGTGTATATTTTTAGCGATATTTCAAACATTTGGCGCCGGCAATCGGCAAATGATACTGTGCAATTTACACTCACGCATCGCTGGCAAATAACAAAGCGAGAAATAGAGAGAGGGGAAAATGGGAGGGCGGGAAAATCGAATGGGCGAGGGAGATAGGGTAACGGACCCCGGCAGCGACACGTGCCACTGAACGCATTTTCATTGCATTTTCCACACACCCCAATTTCCCCCTCATCGAGCGTCGATTTGATTAAATGTCATTTAATTAAACAGTTCGAGTTCTACTTTTGTATTCTACTTTTAACTTTAATTTCCTCCCACGCACACATGATCACGATCCTTCACCATTCCGCTTAATAATATTAACCATTTCACCTTGCTTTCAAATTCATTTCGGCTTTAACTCCAGCTTGCTCTCTGTTTTCTCTTCTACTCCTTCTACGTCCAACGCAGCCATCATATCCTATACCAATCCCAAACTGCAAATCCCATTAATGGCGTCCGCAATTTACGCGCCCACCACCACCACCACCACAGCATCAGCAGCCGCAGCAGCCACTCCGACATCTGCATCCAAAACCACATCCGCATCCGCTTCTGCTTCATTATCATCACCGCCAGGTTCATCATCAGCAGGATCCGCCGCTCCGGCAGGCGGTGGTCCTTTCCACGGATTTGTTGCCAAATTGCGTAATTTTAAACTTGAGGATACGAAAAATATAAGAAAACGTTTTCATTTCGATTACATATCGAAGGACAGATTTTTGGGTATGTTTCAAAATTTAAACTAGATTTTATTAACGTGAAAACAGGTACTTAAAATATTAAAAAGTTATCAATAAATTATTAGTATATAAATACTTCAAAATGCATCTTAAATGGCAACAAATATTGATACTGTATTTAAGAAGCATACTGGTTTGCGACCTAGGTTATTAAAAATAAAACCATAATTTAAATGACAATTGTCGAATACTAGTTTCTTTACATCCGATATTTTATAGCTAATTTATTTTTCCATTTATTAAACTTTTTAAATTAGGTATGATGTTCGCGATATTTTCTCGACTTCAGACTTTGGATTTAATATGCACCCCAATTAAGAAGAATTACTAGAAAAAGATTTATATAACTCAACTCAAAATTAAACCTCAAACCGATGACTATTTTCTGTTTAACAGTTACAAAACCCTAGAACATTGATACAAGATAAAAAAGAGAGCTCATCAGAAACACTTTGTCGGCTTTGGTATTAAAATGATGTTATTGGTTTCGGTTCAACCTTACGGTTCCACACTTTATACATATGCATATAGTGTTTAGATCGCTCCAGATGATCCCGGCTTTTAATCAACCAAAATTAGCATTTTCATTAACCATTTTAGTTAAGTTTTACGGGTTCGGCGATCCCACATTAGCGTCGATCTGGCCCTAATCCCAACGAATTCCCGTGGGTGTTTCCCCAAGTTTGATGGCGCCTCACGCTTGACACCCACAGAGTGAATTTCACTTCATTCAAAAAAGAGCCGGCAAAGCAACTTAATTTGAATGTTTTATTGTCGCTTGACGCTACTTAAACTTCGACTTATGAATATTAAATTGTCTCTCTGGTCGGAGAGGGGATAGAGTTGATGTTTGATGGAGTTATTAGTTTCCCGCCGCTAATGAAGCAACACGCACACCCTCCTGCTCAGGGCGGAAATTGAGGTTCATCATGTGTTCATCAAGACGAAATCTTTGCCACCTCCACATCCCCCACAAAACAAACAATAAATAAATGTGGAAAAACTAAAACGAGAAAATGGAAAATCGGGTAAATTTCTGTAAAAGCTTTCAGGGCGTGTGTGTGCTATCGCTGAGTTATAGTTCTTGACAACTGATTTATCAGAGATCACAAGTCGCTCGCAGCCGCAGGTGGTGCAGTTGCTTTTTTATTTTCGGCTGCACCACATAAATTCCACCGCAGCGTGGTTGGAGATCAAAGCTGCAGGAGATTCCTAGAATAGCGGAGGGGAACCTTTCTTATGTTGGAATGCAGAACTGCATGGCCACAGGTGTAAAAGGTGAACGGGAAAGGGGGCGGAAAGTGCGTTAGAAAGCCAGGGAACATGGTTGGGCTCTTAGTGAAATTTAATTAAAACAAGATACGAGTGGCGTTCGAAAGAGTCACTGACACAGCCCATGCCTTTCCTATAAAAGTGCCATGCGCACACGTCATAAAAAAAAGTTGTGAGTCTTTTAGGCCTCCTCCGGTGAAGGCCAGCGCGAAATAGAAATGGTAATGGTAATCGGCTAATTGAAAATTCCCAGCACGTGCTGCTATTTCTGCTCCCGTTCGTTGACAGTGGCACCGCACAGTGCGTGCTGTAAGTACGCGCTTGCCTTATCATCTGATTATGATGTTGGCTATCTACTTCCGCAAAGTACGAATTTTTTGCGCTTATCGGGAGTATATTTTTCATCTTATCTCTTTTTTTTAGCTTGGCTCATCGTACACTAAGTAGAGAAGTGTATTCAGATAAGAATACCAGGAAAATGTGACTTTATTATGAACAAAACTGTGCTATTATTACTCATTAATCATAAATAAAAGCAGTGAATTTAAAATTATTTTAAGGCTTTTCCAGAATTAGATTTTAACAACTCATCTAAAAGTCTTTGAGTTTGTAGGATTGGTATTTTCAAAACCAAAAGCATTTAATTTAACAATTTAATTATTTTTAAGATTGAATCTTTTAACAGAATAATTTAATATTAAAATTCATTATGTTAATATTAATTATCAACTCGTAATCCCTTCCAGTGCCACTGTGATCCTCCCCTTTTGGCGTCGGGCCCAAACACTCAAGTTCTTCTTCGTTTGTTCAACAAACTGTTTTGCCCTTTTAAAATGAGCTAAACATTAATTTTCCCCTCAACTTGAATTTTTCGCCATAAAGAGCTAGTTTAACGATCAGTTTAGGGCACTGACTGCGAGGCATATCGGCTTTCCACATGTCGCTGTCGACGCCCTCTAAATGGCCCGCTAACATTTTGATTTTTTCAAGCACTCGCCTCTCGGCCAAATTATGCTATAAATCAATTTGATGTTGCCATCAATTGTTTACATCGTGGATTCCAATATATTCATATGCTGCAGCGGCATGCGAGGAATTTCCAATCCGAAATAATTAGATACGAAGATCTATAAACAATTTTTGAATGCACTGAAAACAATCAATTAATTGGACAAAGCATAAACTTTATGGCCGAGACGTAAAAGATACATGCATCTGTGTAAATAAAAACGAGGGTGTGATAATTTCTGACAGCCTATAAAGTTCTTTCTCTTTTTCTTTTTTGAGGGGAGAGAACCACAAAAAATATGAAAAAAAAAACTTGGGATTTATGAGTGCTTCAGGGCTTTACGAAATGTTATCATACCTATTGGAAATTTTAATTTAAAAATATTAAAAATCTCTTTTATGGTTTATTTAAAGTTTATAGAATTGCTATTATAAAATCTTGAAGTTCAAACTAAATTTAAAAATGTTACAAATCTGTCTTAAATTGATTCTATAGTAATTTTTAATCTCACAAATCATTTTAAACTATTCATTCATTTATATTTATTTTGTATTTCATTTCCAGGCGGTCAACTCAAGACCAAAAATGGCCAAAAATATGTATTCAATGGACCTCCGTCGGGGGTTTATGTTTCCAAGGCGTGCCTGATCATCGCCGCCTTCATCTTCCTGGTGGCCCTGCTCTTCTCCATTGGAGTCACCTACTTTGTGACCCGACAGGGAATCAGTCCCAAGGAAGTGGGTTCCGGGTGAGTAAGGATGGGTGTAAACCGAAACCCAAATCAAATCCGGGCGTGGCTTTGCTTATTTAGTGTTCTCCGGGTATTTGTTTTCTGTGGTTTCGCTTTGCATTTTTTGCTAAACGTTTTGGCAAGCGTGCTAATTGGCAGTCGAAGGAGAGACGACATGACCTCATTTGGAAAGTGAAAGTGAAAGTGGTTTAAGGAAGGGTTCCTCCGAGAATTGGGTGTGACCCGGGCACTTTGCATAAACTCAAACTTGATTACCAACTGGTTCTACCTCTTCCGTTCTTTATAGATGCATCCATCCATCATCAAACGCTGATCAACCCATCCAAACCGCCGGCTGGGTGAATGTTAACTACCCGCCGATCCCACCAGCGGACACGCCCTCGCTGACCACGAGTGCTCCTCCTCCACCGGCGTTGCCACCCATTGTGGAGCAGGAAAAGAAGGCGGTGGTGGCCCCGCCAGTGGGTGATATACCAGTGCCGGCGACAGAAATCGAGGATAACGCCACCAAGCCCACGGACCGACCCCTCAAGCTGTACGAGGGCTGGCGGCCCCTGCACTACAGGTGAGTTGATTAAATAATGTGCCATTAATGGGGTGGCTCCTCAAGCAATTTCCCACTTAAGCCGCAATTGCTCCTAATGAAAATCACCGCCCGTCAAGAGCGCTCCTTGTGCCGCTTAAATTGCTTTGCATGTGCGCCTTTCGATTCGAGGAAAGATGCAATCCCAACTGACACTCAAATTGCTCACTCAGATCTCCCCGGCGTTTCCGGCGCTCTCTCTATCTCTGGGCCTGTCGCTGGAAATAATGCCGGAATTGATCCAGGTCATGTCCCGCCGACAGCTGACGGCGCTCTTAATCAGTTCGTTTGACCAAAGTGCATCTATCGTGATGTGCTGTGTGTTGTGACAAGTTAAGAGAACCGCCTGACAAGTGATATTAGTCTGATAACTAAATCGCTTAACTAGAGGCGCTTAGAAGAGCTTGTTAATGGGTGGGAAATCATAGCAATTAAGTATCAGGTTATCAAGAGGGTTTTAAGTGCAAACTAAGGAAGGCAAGTCAGTAACAATTGAGATGAAAAGTGGACAATTTGAGAGGTATTTAAATTGTCAAAACTATTTCAACTATTTCCCCTTAGGTTTAAGTGGATACATTTTCTTCTGTAACAGAATTACAGCACTTTTTCTATTGTATAAATATAATAAATATTTATATATGCAAAACAGGGTGGCCTCATCTTAACCCTTCTGTATTTCCAACCCAAAGGAATCAGGCTCAACTTATCCCCAGACATTAGTTTTTAGAACCTTCCTTCATTCTCGACTTTCTTGCTCCAAATGCTAATACATTGTAATGGGATTAAGAGGCCAAACTTCTAGCAGGCCCTAACTCATAAATATCGCTTCCCACACCCTGACTTATCCTTGCTCCTTTATCCCTTATCTTTATCCTTGGCAACGCCTTAGACCCGCGAACTGTTTCACTCGCATCCGCCCCAAGTCAACCCCCATTGACGTCACAGTTGTGGGGTCGTGTGTACATGTTTATTTTTCTATTACCACTGTTACCTAAAAAACTGGGTCAAGGATTGAGCCGTCGCAGTTCAGTTGCTCCGCCGAGGTGGACACCAGCCACTTGAAGTGGCCAACAAGCAGCTTGCTTAGGTCGCCACAGGAGACGGCCATCTAAAGGCAGCCAAGACCTGCCAACCATCGGTCACACTCTAGAACTGATGCGGCAAAGATCTAAGGAAAGCATAAACGCACGCCGACTGTCGACATGACATAATGCGCCAGATACTTGCGCCGGGGTAGATGCTCCGATAGGAGATGGCAGATACTTTGGCCAGATGAAGATGCGCGGTTCCGCGGTAGCCGCATTGCATTAATATAATTGACACAGAAAGCCCAAGCTGGGCATTAATTCGAGCACCGCACGCAGCCTCAGACGCCAGGGAAAAGTTGGAAAAGAAGCTGGAGGGAAAAACCGATGGAAAAGTCATAGATAAAAGTCTGGGCTATCGATGCTTGATGAATGGCGGCAAGTGCAGGCCCAAGCACGATCTAGCGGATCGATGGCAACTGATTTTGCAGCTGCCGATCAAAGCAACACTGTTGACCAGTATCTGCAAGATACTCTCACTCCCATACCCCATTGCAAATTGCTAGAAGCCCGCTTCCTGGTTGCCCCAAGCGCACGCATTGTAAGCCAATCGCCTCAATTAATTGCAACTAGGCGCAAAGCCAGCACCCAGGGGATTCCAGATTGGCGGCGGCCTGAAGACTGGTGAATGGATGGTGGATGGAGGCTGGAACTCCAGCCAGGCCGCATCTGCCACTTGGTCTGCGGCATTCTTGGCATTCGTGCTGCGGGGAATTGATATTTAATCTAAGAGGAATACCCTGTAGAGCATTGATTGGCTTGACTTAGTTAGCAAAATAGATCAAAGAAAAAAGTATTTGAAGTAAGAGGAATCCTTAGCTTAAGATAAAGATGAACCCAAAGGAGAATTTAGTTTTTACTAGGAGTATTGAATATTTACAGCTTAATATGGATTTTTATGGAATTGTATAGAAATTTTTTAAGCTTCTTTAGAGCAATAAAATATTATAGAATATTTTTATTAGGGTATCACATCTTCCTCAAAGTTTACCCCACAATTATCGCGCTTCTTGTTTGGCTTTGATTGCCGTGGCGACTTATGATGGCATGCATTTCATTTGCCGCCATCCCCGACTAGTTGCGGCATTCGAAGTTCGAGGCAGATCGCAATGGGAATTGCATTGCCCCCGAATGTGCCACCGAATGGGTGCCAAACACATGTGCAGACTGTTCTCCTGCCTGAACTCGCGGCGGCGACTGATTGATTGATTGGCACTTTTGACGGGGCAAACCTGACATTTTTGGCAGCCATTTGCATTTCACCTGCAATCTGGCGAGCTATTTTTATGATACTAACAAGCATGATGATGCCATCTCCTCCTCTCTGGCAGCCTGCTCATCGAGCCCCATGTGGAGGTATCGGCCAGCAACGGCAGCCTGACCATCGAAATCGAGCGGGATGTCTCCAAGGTGACCAGCTGGGAACCCATTGTGCTTGATGTCCACAACGTGAGCATCTCCAATGTGCGGGTGATACGAGCTGCCTTGCCAGACAGGACCAGCAATGTGACTGATGAGCAGGAGGTGGACTTTGACAGCGATTATGGCGATGAGAATGGCACCTTTGTGATCCATGTGGACAAGGCTCTGTCCGGGGAGACACCGCTGCGACTGCTTCTGAGCCTGGACTTTGTCAGCCAGCTGACGGACACACTGCAAGGTGTCTACAAGACCAGCTACCTTAATCCAGACACCAAGAAGACTGAGTAAGTAGCTTAATTTATTAATACAAATAAACACTCAAAATACTAATTTAATCTCTTCCTACCTTCAGATGGGTAATCAGCACGCAGTTCTCCCCCATCGATGCCCGGCGCGCCTTCCCCTGCTTCGATCGCCCCGACATGAAGGCCAACTTCACCATCAGCATCATCCGGAGCAACGAGTTCAAGATGTCACTGTCCAACATGCCCAAGGCGCACAGCACTCGCTACCGTCCTGGTTTCATCAGGGACGACTTCCTGACAACTCCCAAAATGCCCACCTACCTGGTGGCCTTCATCGTGTCCAACATGGTGGATTCACAGTACGCCAATTTGGACAGTGCCATGGCTCCGCGAGTGGAGCTCTGGACGAGATCGCCGTATGTGGAGATGACCCACTACGCCTACAAGATGGTCCGCAAGTTCCTGCCCTATTACGAGGACTACTTTGGCATCAAGAATCAGCTGCCCAAGATCGATCTGGTGTCCGTGCCGGAGTTTGGATTCGGAGCAATGGAGAACTGGGGCTTGATTACGTTCAGGGACTCGGCGCTGCTCGTGCCCGAGGATCTAGAGCTGGCCTCCTCCTCGTACCACATGCAGTTCGTGGCCGATATCGTTGCCCATGAGCTGGCCCATCAGTGGTTCGGCAATTTGGTGACACCCAAGAGATGGGACGACCTCTGGCTGAAGGAGGGCTTCGCCTGCTACATGAGCTTCAAGGCCCTGGAGTTCTCCCATCCAGAGTTCCAGGTGATGGACACTTTCACCGTTTCAGAGTTCTCTGCCTCAATGGAACTGGACTCGGACAACACCTCGCACGCCATTTCCTTTGAGGTGCGTTCCACCAGCGACGTGCAGCGCATCTTCAACCCGATCAGCTACTCCAAGAGCACGATCCTGCTGCGCATGCTCAACTCGATCGTGGGTGACGAGGCCTTCCGTTCGGCCACTCGGGATCTGCTGAAGAAGTTTGCCTATGGCAACATCGACAGAGACGACCTGTGGGAAATCCTAACATACCATGGCCACGAGCTGGGCACGCTGCCAAAGGATTTGTCTATCAAGCAGATTATGGATTCGTGGATCACGCAGCCGGGCTATCCTGTGGTCAATGTGGAGCGGCGAGGGGCTGATCTGGTGCTGCGACAGGAGCGCTACCTTCTGCCCACCAAGAACCCTGCGGACCAGAGCCGCTGGTTTGTACCCATCACCTTCGAGACGGACGAGCTGCACAAGGGTGACAATGTGCCCACACACTGGATGCGGAGCCAGGACGAGGAGGAGCTCATCGTGAGCGATGTCTTTACCAACAGCGACAACAATGACAACGTTATCTATCTGAACCTGAACCGTCAAGGCTACTACCGGGTCAACTACGACCTGACCTCCTGGCTGGCCCTCAAGAAGAACTTCAGCATGCTGCCGAGGATAACGCGGGCCCAGCTGCTGGACGATGCTCTGCACCTGGCGCAGGCGGAGTACCTGACCTATGATATACCGTGAGTTGGACACTAAATGAGACATATATATTTTATTAATAATATAATTCCGCAGCTTGACCTTCCTGATGGAGCTATACACGGCTGTGGACGATGAGCTGCTGTGGAGCGCCGCCAGCCGGGGACTCAACTATCTCGCCAACAACCTCAAGAGGGAGCCTGCCTATGAGACATTTAGGGTGAGAGATCATTGAAAACATTTACTACTTTTTAAATTTGCTAAAAAGTTATATTTTTTCTCTTGATCAGGCTTTCATGAAGTTCATTGTACGCCCTGCCTATGATCGGTATGGCCTGAATGAGCCGGACAATGAGTCGCATCTGCAGCTGCAACACCGAGCCCTGGTGGCAAATTTGGCCTGCAAATTCAACTACGATCGCTGCACCCAACTGGCTCAGCTGAAGTTCCGGGAGTGGATGCGGGATCCCAAAAAGAATCCGTGAGTTAAACTCTCCTCTTAAGAAGAATAAGCTCTCGAAACACATTCTCTTTTCTAAAAAACAGCATCAAGCCGAATCTCAAGTCAGTGATTTACTGCACAGCTCTGGCAGAGGGTTCCTTCCAGGAGTGGTACTTTGCCTACAAACAGTACAAGACGACAACGAGTGCCTCCGAGAAGGAGGAGATCCTGGGCTCACTGGGTTGCACCACCAAGCCATGGCTGCTGTCCAAGTAAGTCTTAATAACATTTAAGCAAGTGCACGACTTCAAAAGTCTCCTTTCCACAGGTACCTCAACATGACCATCAATCCCACTTCGGGCATCCTGAAGCAGGATGGAGACAGGGCCTTCACGGCGGTGGCGTACAATGCCGTGGGCCACGAGCTAGCCTTTGACTTTCTGCAGAGCAACATCAAGGAGATTGTCAAATAGTAAGGATTCTAGAGTTTAAAAATACCAGAAAGTATTTACAATTTTTTGTATTATTCCAAACAGCTATGGCGATGGCTTCTCCACTGTATCTGCAATGATCAAATCGCTGACCGTCTACATGAACAAGGACTACCACAAGCACAAGCTGCAGGACCTGGCCGCCACTTGCCGCAAGCTGGGCCTGCCAGCCGTGGAGTCCACCATCAATCTGGCCCTGGAGCAGGTGAACAACAACATTTACTGGCGCAAGCACTCGTACGACAGCCTGAAGATCTTCCTCGAGGGCATCGTCAGCGAGTTCCAGATCAACATCTTCTAAGCCAATGGGGAAAACTCAAAATGATTTCAACCAAAAAATACGCGATTTAGTTTATGTGTAACAACTACCATTATTTGTATTCATGCGAAGGCCTCAAATTAATTTAATGAAACGAATTATTTGCGAAAAGTGATATAAACGTGTAAGTTAGCCAGCATAGTTTAGGTAACCGATTTACTTTTTGCAATTGTATATTTATTTATTTGTAAGTCGCGCTTCTTCTGCTTTTTGGCATTGCTCTGCAACGTTCCTACTAAAAATAGAAAGTAACCGGAAACACAGTTCGATCTTCGAATAGCTCTCATTTACCGCATCACTTCAGGCCACACTATATATATTCTATATACTGCAAATCTAATGCTGCTTGTGTAAAATCTGTATTACCCTTACTTACGAGTGTCGAGCACTTTACGTTCGAACACAGCCCCTAGGTCCTAAGCGAATCAATCTAGCACTAAGCGAACCAAAAATCTATTTTGTAGTCAGTCCAAAATCAAGGTGGGAAGGAGGAGAAGTCGAGGTAGACAGGAAACCGAGTGTCCTTAATGCATGGTTTTGTAATGTTGCTGTGGCAAGGAGAGAACACACATACACACAAAAAAGTATATTTATTAACGTACGAGTACCTATTATGTATTTTGTAAAGCCCAACACACACGGATATACTTGTATCGCTGCTGCACAACCATGTAAATAAGTTTTAAAGCTTACACTAAACATTTAAATAAACTATGTATTTACGTAATTTTATTCAAAACGAGAGTTTATTACTGTTTCGGGAAATTGGGTTGAGGTTTATGGAATATTAACAAGCGACAATGATGTGATATTTTTCACAAAGTTTCGTATTTTACGAAATTATTCTGCAAAGATAATGACATGCTCCTTGCTATGTATTTTGGTTACATTTTCGCATAGTTACTTTTAAATTTAACGGCCTTTAATTTAAATGACAAATTTATGTATCCCTGGTATCTTATGGCTTTTCGATATTTATCGATATAATATTTGTGGGAAAATTTATATAAAGAAAAATTAAATAATATATAAGTTTTTGAACGGAAGTTTCGATATATTTCGTTTTGTATTAAGAAAGAATTTTGATGACAAAATCAAAAATAAATCTAAAGTTTATATAGTTTTTATTTATATTTTTTATATTATCGCCATCCCTCGATCATATGCTCTTGCCTTTTTAAGCATTCCACGGTACGGTCATACTAGCCATAAAATAATTGTAAACAAACAAAAAACTCGGCTCAAAAAGTAAGTGTAACGTTTTAACTGGATTATAGGGTCTAATACCTAATTATTTTCGCTGTTAGTGTCCGCCCGGAGGAAGTGGCAGCCTTCGGAGGAGGACTGCTTCATCGAGATCTGGAAGAACAACCTGTACCTGTTTGACAGTCGCAAGAAACTGGTCGAAACCTATGCAGAGCTACAGAAACATTTCCGGGAAGTGGGCATCGATATAAGCGGCCAAGTAATCAAGAGCAAAATGGAATCGTTGAAACGAAAGTATTTCAAGTCTGTATTTAAAATTTAACTGTCAAACCTGGGACACAGTTCTACATATCACTCAAATTTCAGTTTGTTGCACGCTAACCGAGACGACAAATCGAGTTCCTGGGAGCACTTCGACACGATGGCTGCCATAATAGCAGCTACCTCCAGAGAGTTAGCCAAGGATCCTGACTGGGACGACGTAAACAGTCACCGTAAGATCTCATTATTGGTATTTTTGGATATATTCTAATGCTTCTACTTTCAGACCGACAACAGAAATCGATTTACATGAACGATGACGCAGAAGCGCACATTGATTCAGGTTAGTGTAGTCCATAGCATCCTTAAACCTTCGAAGTAATTGTTATTTCTTGTAGACGGACCCTTCAACTCTGTCTACGTGGAGGAAGGTCCCAGGTCTATGTTCAAGAGCGAGGACGGCAAACGCTCAAAGAGAAGCACAGCGAATCGAAAGAAGAGACAGAGAGCTAAAAAGACACCTGCGAAACAACGAAGATTCTGGTACGCCGCTGAGGAAATCATATTTGTCAACGTGTGGGAGCAGTTCAACTCCGAGCTACTGAGTGAACGCAAAAAGATGGATGTCTACAAGGACATGGAGCAAGAGCTCCACGGCCTTGGCCTCCAAGTGACGCCGAATGATATCAAGTCCAAGATGGAATCGCTGACCCGCACGTTCAGGTGAGCACATTCTCCCTACGCACTTTAATGGTATTAATTCATTTTGGCTTATTACAGGGCTCAGCGCAATGCTGTTGGTGATAAGTCGGAGTGGATTCACTACGCCCAACTCTCTCGGCTGCTGTGCCACCTGGAGCCCATCCAATTCGAGCCCTTTCCCGACACTACCAGCAGCTCCGAAGACGACTTGCCCTGGCTCAGCGAGATACAGCCAACAGTAGAGTTTATCGACAATCCCACACACTCCAGCGACTCAGTTGTCAATCAGTTTGAGGATTGCACTCAGCCGTGCCCTTCCAGCCCTTCAATTGACATTGATTATGGCCAAAGCTTTAAAGTTGAGAGAATAGAGCAATTGGAGCGAATAGAAAGACCCGTAAGTGATAGGCAAACAGCGACTGAAGAGTTTGGCCAATTCGTGACCAAAGAGCTGGCCGTACTGAATGATGATTTGCTCATAGAAGCAAAGCGTAGAATCTACAATATCATATGCAACCTGCAAATGAAGCAAAATGATCTTAATAAACTAACGTAATTGACTAGAACCATGGGAACCATTTGTTTTTTCTGAGATAAGCAAGTGAGTAAAAATTGGAAGTTTGTTTGTATTTTATGTGAAAAACAAAAGAATTTCTTGGAATATTTGGCTATCTCGAGATCATGACCTGAGCTGTTTTTTAATGACAAATTAATCCACTGTTACAAATAAATAGATGTTCTTTATATAAAATTTAAAGAATATGAACAATGAATCGCTGATAAGCTGGTCATATTGTACTTTTCCCAAGTCTTTATCAATTTTGCGACTTGTTGGTCTATAAATGCAGCTTCTTCCCTCCTACATTATCAGTTCTGTTTACTCTGGCTTCCAGCTAAGGCTTAACAATATGAGTCTCCCAATATTTCTGGGGTAAATAATTCCAAGCATTAATTAATTATTTTATTGCTTAAATTTAAAGATTTTTAGGTGCTTTATTCTACTTTTCTTGAGCCCTCTCTGTCTGGGCTATACATCTCGTCAAGCTCAAACTGAAAAACAAAAAGTTCTCCAAATTATGCACAGCTCCCCGGACGTTCAATCCAAAATCAGAAACACACAAAACTTAGTGGCTCTCTATAATAGGGTTTCGCTGTATATGCCGCCCAGGCAGAGGCGGAGGCTGGACAGCCTTGTCGCCAGGCATACTGACGCTATATTAGTGGATGGTGTGCCGAGTCAGGGAGGACGGAAGAGCAAGTATGCAACTGGAGTGCTGTCCAATGTAGCTAAAGAGACGGCAGTTGGATTTTTTAATGAACTCGGTGGAGCAGTCTACAATTGGCTTCAAAGTCTGGTCCAAGGAGATTCAAACACTAAAAAAAATTAATTGTGAAAAAATATTCCTTAGTTTTTGAATAAACATTAAAGGAAGTTTGTATACTATTGCAGAATGCAATTGTATTATCCATATTTAACATAATATGAATTGTATACAGTTCTAAAATTACAGTTTTGCATATTCTGTTTTGCATTTTCCTCTGGATTTAGCGATCCTTCCATAGTTAGCTGTATGGATATAATCGTCCGTTTTTTTTTAATTTATCAAGAAAATCTGAAATTTTACAAAATGCACATACTATGCGTTGGAAACTTATGACATAAATTATAATACTCCGCAAGGGTATAAATATATAAAAATTGCAAGCAGTTCATGTAAAATTTTTATACACACTGCTTTGCCGTAAAGTAATTTTTGTTGCACTGCTTAAATATATGTATACAAAAAACATAACCTAATCTACCATAATTCAGTTAATTATTTGTTTCCCTTTTAAAAAAGTCTTTAAAAATTAATATATTACTTTAAAGATATAAATAAAAAAAGAAAAATAAATAAAAAATGTTTCAGGTTCTACCGAGATTTGAACTCGGATCGCTGGATTCAAAGTCCAGAGTGCTAACCATTACACCATAGAACCGTGCAGTCCGTTTTGCGCAAAACAAAACATAGACCTCGGCCAGAACAACCGCCGTAAACAAGCAATTTTTCACCTGGCTTATTTCAAAATTTGGAATATTAATGAGAGAAATGAAATTAGAAAGTGTTTCTAACACAAAAATACATTTAAAATAGAAGCAAAAATAATTCCGTTTCAGAAGGTTCTACCGAGATTTGAACTCGGATCGCTGGATTCAAAGTCCAGAGTGCTAACCATTACACCATAGAACCTTGATGTCGGGGTGCTGCTAAAATACACTTTTGTGCCACAGCCTCAAATTCTGACAGATGGGGTTGTTTTCAATGCGATGAAAAAGGCTTTTGTGTTTTGTAAAAATAATTTTAATCTTTCTACCATAAACAATAGAGAAAGCAAAGGCAATTTATATTTTTAGACAAGACCATGCCATTGGTGGAAGAATTTTTTAAGACAATATTTGGCAAATATTTGATTAGTAAAGCGAGTTGAAATGAAGAGTTTTTAAATTAATGCGATGTTGTATTCTAGTATCAAAAATTTTGATGAAACAAGTTACGACTTATTTTAATTTAACTATTTATATATGCTAACTTTTTATATATTTTGGTAACCAAGCAAACCGGCACATATTTGCTTGATCAATAACTTCGATTCAAAACAACAAACCCATAACAACTTTTTCGTTCAGTTCCCAGTGCAAAGCGTAAATAATGCAATCGGAAAAGAAGAAAACTCTCTTGGAGAAATATGATGTACCGTTAAGTCACCTGGACTTTGCCTACGTGGAGACATGCAAAAATGCACGGGAAATGGAGAAAATCGTGCACATCCTGCGCTCCGGCGAGGAGGGTTATTTTCCAGACCTCTTAAGATGCTCGGAGGAGAAGTTGAAGCAGCTAAAGCCGGACAGCAAATTGTTTCGCTACGAGGAGGAGATAAAAAAGAGTGATATCCTTGACAAAAAGGAACTGAAGCCCATTTTGGTAGGTTTCTAATTATTGTTTTAAAGTCTTGTGTATTTAACATACTCTTTATCGATTTAGGATTGGACCCAGGACATTAAAACAAAGGATACTGCCTTAAACGAGTTAAAGAACGAAAAACAGTCCCTAGATCTACCTTCTGTACGCAAACTGGGCAAAATCGAGCTGGACAAACCGAGCACTGCGCCAGCAAAGCCTGCCCCAGCTGCACCACCAAAGCCGGCAAAGGCCAAGGAAAGCCGGATCAAGTCAACGGACTACAGTAAGTGGGATAAGTACGATCCCGACGAGGAGATACTGCGCATGGATCTGGACGAGGAGCGGAGCAAGGAGGAGGCCGATTTGAAGATTCCTGTTAAAGATAAACCTGTTACCAAAAAAGAGTTGAAGGACGAAAAGGATGCCATGTATGAACGCCTCCAAACGCAGCTAAAGAGGCTCAGCCAGCTGGAACGTGAGCAATTTGCAGACAAGTAAGTGTATTTCAGTATATTCTCTTATTTAAATAATTTGTAAATAATTTTAAAATTTTTCTTTAGACACCGATTACGTGGAAATGAGTACTTCAAGGCCAAGGAGTATGACAGTGCCATTGAAGAGTATAACTGTGCCATTATATATGATCCGGAGAATGCAGCCCGGGCTTACAATAATCGAGCTATATCTTGTAAGATATTATTTACAGATCTTTTCTTTATAATTTTAATATATTTATTTATTTAAATTATTTCCTTACAGATATGAAACAAAGTAACTATGTGGCTGCTATAATGGACTGCGAGGCGTGCCTGCAGTTGGAGCCGGAAAATATAAAGGCTCGTCTCCGCCTGGCAGATGCCCACTATGCTCGAGGAAAACGTCGCGAGGTAAATGAAAATGTGGTTAAAACGAAATATGCTCTATTTCCTCTTTGTTCTTAGTCATATTACTTGTACCAACGTGTGCTGGAATTGGATCCGGAGAATGCCAGTGCCCAGCAGTCTCTGAAGAAGTTAAATTCCCAGTTGGGTGAACTGGCTCCGGAGAGTGCCACGCGTTTGATGATCGAGGAGCTGAAACCAGATGTCGATGCTAAAAAGCCCAAGGAAAAGACTGACGTTAAGCCACCACCATTGGAGCAAGCAACAGCAGAGAAGAAAGTGCCGCCACCCGTACCTAAGAAGCCAACGGTGGCCAAAAAGCCAACAGTGGCCGACACTCCGCCAACTAAGGAATACGATCTGGCCGAGTTGGTCAAGCCGAACCGTGTGGTCAACAGCAAACTGGTTTCGGCCGCCCAGGCCTTGGGCAATAAGCTCCAGGCTCCGCAGGCCAATTCAACCAAGAAACCAGCCCAGCCCAAGCTGTCGTCCAACGAAGCGATGCCTTCCATGTTGCGTATGCCACAGGACAACCTGAACACCAGCAACAAGCTTCTAATTCAAGAGATTTAATTGTATTTACTTAAATGAAAATAAAGGTAGAATGGCAATAGAATCGTATTTCCTGGAGATGTAGTATGTCACCCGGTGTCAATTACTGCTGAATCAGTTTCTTTATGTAGCGACCCACGACGAGGAAGGGGCGTTGCTCGAACTCGTGCTTCTGGTCCATTGTGATGGTAACCTAGAGATTGGATTTCGTTAGGTTATTAATTAAAGAACTATATAGATATTTGTTTCACCTGATCTCCATTGAGGCGATTGATAATAGTCACACACACATCGCCGGCCTTGACCCCGACCTTCTGAGTAACCGAGGCAAACATGCTGGCCTCCATCTCGATGTTGAGGATTCCCAGGCTATGGCACTTCTTCAAGAAAGCCATCTTATCCTCGTCGGAGTACTCGCATATGGCGCCATCGGTACGTCCCTGACCTGGGTCAATTTAAACCCAATTGAGCATCGAATTTTTTCTGGGAACTCGTTGAAATACTTACCCTCGTAGAAGCAGTCTGTTCCCATCGTGTTGCCACTCACGGTTTGAAAACTGTCCTTGGCATCCACACCATATGCCATGATGTCCTTGATCACCTCCTCGGAGAACTTAGCCGGTCGCACAACACGCTGACCGAGAATGGCCTGAGAAGTAGATTTTAAAAGTCGTCATAAATACATTCAGGGGATTCCCATTTTTGTAAGCAATTATTTATTATTGATAAGTGATAACCACTTACAATCTCGTGTTCATTGCGCAACAGCCCGTTAAACGCATCCTTGGTGACCACCACTGTGCCAGGTGGCACTCCCAGACCACCGCAGGTGCCGATTCGCAGGAAGACAGGATCCTGGCAGCCAGCATACTTGACCAGCTTGAGTAGTTCATGCAGGACCACGCTGAACGTGGAGGAGCCGACGCCATGGCTGCAGCACAGCACCGGGCCCACCTTGTACATGGCATAGCGGTGTCCCCGAGCGCACAGGTCCTCGGGATCACTTGAGTCTGGGATATCCAGAACCTCCGACAGATAAACAGCTAGAGCCCGCATGCGGGAACCAGTTCCACCCATGCAGATCACCTGCAGAAGGTATCTTCCTCAATGTATTGTAAAAGGTGGTAAATTTCAATGACTCACCTTGACATCCCCGAACCTCTGCTGGATGTCACTAGTGTCATTTGTGTTGGCCACATTTATGTCCAGGTGGTATAAATAGTCCGAGGACATGGCCTTCAAATTGGGATTCAGCAATTCGGGAACGCTGCCAATCAAACTCCTTTAGTTATCTTTATATTTATAATCCTTACAACTTACCTCTTTGACATTTTAAGTGTGTTTCTAAGTGATTAATTTTATAACAAAAAGGGGAATCTAAAAACAAGATAAAATATATATATTTGTTTTGGATTTGGAAATATATATTATTTGATATACGAGTTCTTCGCCCTTGAAAAATGTTTGTTTAAATGCCGGCAGCCGAGTGATCGTTGCCAATTTCCTAATCTTATCTATATGCCCAATGAAATCTTTAGTTTTTACACATATAGACAACAATCTATACATATGTTATGTTGCAAAATTATTATTTTTTTTAAAGGGGCTTATCTGTATAAGTATTACAAACAATTTCCATATAGTTATCTGTTGTAATATAGCAGTCCCATTATTTTGTTTTTATTTTAGTCTGAGTAATATTTATTGTTTATCAAGACACGTGGCTTCAAAGACACTTGTAAATAATAACACTTTCCACTGACCAACACGATCCGTTTGCCTCGACTGCCGGCAATAGACTGAGGAACTGGACGTTGGAAACTATCCCGCCTGGCAGTGTACATATTTCTGTCAAGAGAGGCAAGTGAAAGAAAAGAAAGGGTACTCGGAAAATTGAAGGGTATATTGTATTTATGGAAATCATGGAAATGTAGAATCAGTTAAAGAGAATAGTTTTTCCAGGGTACAAGGTTAATATCACTTTTTGGCATTCTGGCAAATGTATTTAAGAAGCAGATGTGATTTTACGACATCATTTATCTATAAGGATTTTGGTACTGGGTATTTTTAAGTCGATCAATCTGAACATAAACATCTTTTAGAAGGATTTCTTCATTATCTCTGCTGCAAGTCCTATTCCCGAATAGGCTTATCCGATTGACCAAGGTACATCTTATCTGTAAATTCAAACTTCTCCCAAAAATAAGAATAAATGCATTTTATAATTTAATTACAATTTGTTTTTAATATACCATTGAAATATGTTTTTGTTTTCATAAATTTCGTTTTTACAATATAACTTGTATATTTGTCATGTGCTTTCCGTATTCATATTGTTGTTAATTTTCAGCATTTTGTCTATTTGGTATTCTCCTTTTTTACGTTGACAGAACTAGTTGGAATAAGATTAACAGCTGCTGGTTTTTGGTTTAGAGTTGAGTGTACGGTAGCAACATTAATCAACATGTACATTTAACAAATGTTTAGGAATTTCAATATAATATAATAGAATAATTTACGAAATTTGAATTTAGTATTAATTGTTATAGTTAAGTGTGTTTATTATTTATGTTAAATCTCCTGCTCGCTTAGCCCCATTCAAAATATGCAACATAACAATTAACAATTATATTTCATTAAATATATGATTCGTGTTGGCTTGTTTTTGTTCACAAACCATCTTGTGATCTCAAAAGCGTTTATTTCTGATAACCTTTGAACGTCACACGCGGTGATGCTGTTTATATTATATATATTAGATTTGTGGTAACATAGCTCAGCATTAGCAGCTCAATGAATATACATACAATATGCTGGGGTTTAAATTATCTTATGAGGTTGAGAGGGCGATATACACAGAAATAAAGCTAGGAACTTAATCAGAGCTAAACTAGGGAATGTTGAAACACCGTTGTATACTGGAGAGATGCGCACATATATATATATAGAGTAAGAAGGTAACTTTAAACGAAACTCTTGGTTCCCCTCGACCTTCCGATTACTCGTGGGCCTGGGACTCCTGCTGGACGAGCTTGAAGCGCCTAGGGGACTTGATGGAGCCCTGGTGACCGAAGAGCGACTTCAACTGGCCATTGTGCGACAGCACCTTGCGGATATACCGCGCCACAAGGATCTGGGGACGCTGCAAAAATAATCTCTATTAGCTTCAATCTGCGGGGAATATCGATTTCGGACACCCACCTGCTGCCACTCGTGCATGACCTCTTTGGGGGCATTGACCTGGTCGCCGTTCAGGCGATTCAGCAGGGCCACGCACACCACGGCAGCCTTGATGCCGGCATGGTGGGTCAGGGCCGCGAAGATGGTGCTCTCCATCTCGATGTTGACCACTCCATTCTCGCGCAGCTTCTCCAGATAGGCCATCTTGTCGTTCTCGCTGAACTCGCAGAAGGCACCGTCTAATCGGCCCTGACCCTCGTAGAAATCATTCGTGCAGAGCGTCTTGCCAATGATGGTATCATACGGATCGTCGGCGGTGGCCAGGGCTTTCAGCTCGCGGGCCAGCTTCTTGTCCAGCTTGGCAGGACGATGAACGGTCTCGCCCAGAATGGTCTGAAGAGAGAAAGCAGAAGGGTTTTAAAATAATTTAAACAATTAAAAATAAGAATAATAAACTCGGCAAATTAAAAACCTTAACTAAAGAGTATAAATTTTAATACTTGTAATTTTATACAAAAAACTAATGACAGTTTTACTTCCCGTTGTTTGATAACTAAGTTATTAAATAGCAAAATAATAGATCTGTTATTTGTAAAGTGAGTTTGACAAAAACATCTTAAACCTTAAACGAAATTTATATACTTTTGAAAAGTATTTCCCGCCCACTTGAGATTCAAGTGCCTTCCCTCCACTTGACACCCTAATCATACTCACAAATTCATGGGAATTACGGAGCTGTCCATCGAGAGCATCCTCGGTGATAATGACAGTGCCGCCTTCCACGCCTACGCCTCCACAAGTGCCGATCCTGATGAAGACGGGGTCCTTGCACTTGGCATGGTACATCAGCTTGATCATCTCGTGCATGAGGATGCTGACCGAGGGTGTTCCCATGCCATGACTGACGCAGAGCACGGGACCAACCTTGTACATCGAATAACGGTATGAGTAGGCACTAATGTCCTGGAGCTGGGTTCCAGCTGGCAGTTTGTAGCCAATCTCGTTCATGATGAAGTGGGCAAAGTTCTCCATGCGCTTCGGTGTTCCACCCATGCAGACGAACTAAAAAAAGGTAGAGAAAAAGTTTAAATAAGATGGTAAAATAAATTACACTATTTCTAACTAGTTCTTTATTAAACCCACTTGAAAGAGTACAAGTTTTATTATCAGACTTCATTAGGAAAAGTTAATAAATCTGTCCAAGCATATAATTAAGTAAATTGGCCAAGCAACTCGTTTCGTTGCTGCTCCACTTGATTTGATAACCAACAAGGTCTAGGTCTGGGTCTGGTCTCCGCCTCTGTCAGCCGGTTTCGATAATGAATAATTCAAGAGGCTTGTCTCACCTTAACGTCGCCAAACATCTCCTGCAGGTCGTGGCTCTCGCTGCCCAGTGCCAGGTGATAGAGGATGTCCTGATCCATGAGCTCGATGTTTGAGTTGCGCAATTTGACGGTGCCATCGGAGTATCTGTAATAAATCAAAATGCAAATTGAGTTATGAGCTATAGCAGGCATTATATTAACATAAGAATGGAAGAAGTTAATTACTTTCCGCTGACAAGTGCTGAAACCCACTGAAAACAGCTCCGACTCTGATAAAATGTTATCTTTTTCCTAGAAACTAGGCGAACAAGCCCCCAGAAGTTTAATCAGCAGGAAATATATTTCGTCATCTGTGAGCATTATTTTGGTTTATATCGCGTGAGTAAAAATAGGTTTGTCTCTTACTCACCCTAAGTTTTTTCTATTTAAGTTTCATTTTTGGTTTTAATGAAATCCCTCTCTTATAAAATTTCCATGACACTTAATAAATATTTTAAAATTAATCCAAATACATATTTTTATATTTGGGTTTAAATGCCAGCTTTGAATTTCGCTCTACTAATCAAATTCCGCTTGCGGAAACTCTGATGTATTAGTGACATTATTTATAGAGACCCCCCTCGTAGCAGGGGCTGCCACCGCCCATCGATATTCCATTATCAAGTGCGTCAAACGGGAAAAAACGGAAAAAAACATGCTAGAATCATGAGCAAAACAAAAAGCGAAATTCCTATGACTAGAGCATAATCACAGAAGTATCTCCGCGGTGACTTGACCTTGATTGATAAGCAAATTGTTTATATACTCTTCGTATTTCGAATGTCGTAAGTTCCACGACAAACATCCGATTATTATAATATAAAATATACAAACAAAAAAGCCGCTTCTTGATTTGATGGCCCATGAAACCGGATCACAGCGGACAGCAGCTGCCGACTGAAAAATAGTTGAAATTTCTGAAATTGAAGACAGGGTAATCGCTTAGCCGACACACCCACCGGCCTGTGCAAATATTTGGCCAACTGGCAGAGCATTCAGCTCGAATCTCTTGTGGTTCGCCACTGTGTTTGGCTCTGGCTCTCGGCCCCAGGCAGTGCTTCTTCGTGCTGCTCTCAGAGTGCTACGGATTTGGGAATTAATGTGCCAACAAGGCACACGGATTTGTCACAGAGCTAACTAAAGACCGCATTGCAGCAGCCAGTTGCACAGTTTGATTAGTCAGTACAGAGAGAGAAATTAGTGCTCTTTGGATGTATGTTTACAAATAAAGATTTTAAGAGGAAAATGAGTCATTAGGAAGACAATACTATTTAGTCAGTAAAGTATCTTCAAGATACCTTAAATATATCAATTTTCTTATAGGTTTTACTGTTTCTTTAAAGAAATTTTTGCACTGTACCTATTATATTAATTAGATTTACATCACTCGAAACCAATTTCTTTAAATAGCTTCCTTTGCATTTCATTACTTTCCCGCCAATTGCAACAACCCCTTGTCCTGCCGGAAGGACAGCTGCAGCTGCAAGAAACCGGTTTCAGCCTCCTTACCGCGTTATCCTTTTCACGTAGGCATCATCGGTCTCATCGTCCTGCAGCGAGGACCTGTGGGCGCAATCGTAGTGAGCCTTGAAGTCATGCGACTGATTATCTGTAATCGTGGGCGGCATGATGATGTCACCTCCTTAAAGTCCTTTGGAGTCACAACAAAAAAACTACTAACGCACGAGCCGAAAAAAACCCGGTGGGACGTTCGAAATAGAGAAATATATACACGTCAGCGCTTCAAGCGAAACTAAAAAAATTGCTTGGGTTTCGCCGGGCCTTATATAGTCCGCCTAACAGAGCGCTGTTAGATCGCTGTTAACTATAACGACCTAACAGAGCGGTAGCAGAATAAATACATATTTATAAGGCAAACTATGGCACCTTCAGCCTTATCTCTTGACAGAAAAACGGGAGTCCCAGACTTATGCTGCGCAATTCGATTACACAAATCAAAAGGTACATTTAATAAAAATAATATTTAAATAATTTATAGTTCCGTTGCGATGCTGTAATGAAAACGTGTTCGTCGCGGGGCAAGGCCTCTGATTGTTATCAGTTCAAAGCCTCTTAAGCTAGCCTTAATCAAGTGCAATTCTCAGGTTGAAATTGCAGCGGGAGCATAACAGATTTGCGTAATCCAATTATTTGCAATTTCGCGATTTTATTTGTATTACAAACAGGGTGTTTGGAGCGGTTCGATCTGCCGGACGGACCATTGCCTTAATTCCGCCAATATGCAAATTGATTTTGGAATATTAAGCCATGCATATTTCAAACTGGTTTGCGGCCACCACATTCGTTTCGCATTCTTCAACTCTGATATTTGCAAATGAGATGCAAACAAACCAAACTTTGGCCAACAACAAAATTAGAAAATACTTGTATATAATTATTGGGTTATTTTTATCGTCTCGAGCACCGTCCCCACTTATATATTCTGCGAAATATGTATACTATTATAGTTAGTCCGGGAATGTGAACACTGCAGCTACCGACATTACAGGCCTAGTCAGCTCTGCGTCATTCGTTGTCGGTGCTTTGTTGTCCAAAGGCAGGCCATAAAAAATACATAAACATACGACAGCTGAAGACAGACCAACGAAAAGGAGCTCAGTGTACAAGCACACAGCTAAACATATATACTATATGTGTGTCTGTACATAAGCAAACAAAATACGAGACAATCAGCAGAGAAAAAGAAAACTTGAACACAAATAAAGCAAAGGCAGTAGCTTAAAAGTCAAGCTAGAGGCTGAGAGATACCCATTAATTGATAGATATTAGGTTTACACAGTATCAGTTATAGATTTTTATGAAACGATAACTATTGTCCATCAAATTTGATACTTGTATTCGGAATTTATGTATAATTTGTACTAAAACCATTCTTCATTTTGGTTTTTATAATAGTTTAGGAATTTATTTGCCTTGAAGGGTCGGTAATCAATCTTTCTCTGCGTTGCAACCTTGTATATATCTTAGGGTATTATAATTTATATCCTACAAGGTTATACCAAATATATATCCCCTACAAAAAGTCGCAAATATACCTCACATTCCACTTACAGGGTATCAAAAGTAATGAAAAGAGCAAAGGCAGAGACAAAAACAGGCAAAAAGGGGGCTCGTCTGTGTTGGCTCAGCAACAACAAGAAAAAAAGAGAGAGAGCAATAATAACAGAGACAGAAAGAGAGAGGAAGTGAGCATGAGAAAGAGACAGGCAGAGCGAAAATGAAAGAGAGGGGCAGCTGCGTACTCTATGTACATACGTGACGGGGCTCACAAGTAGATTTTTGAGGTCGCACTCGAGCTGTGAGCTGCTAGCGTTCGGTGGAATTCACTTAATGGCCAAAACTCGTAATTAACTTGGCCAACAGCGGGTTCATTGATTGAATTCACCAGCTGCAAAGCCAAACAAAATCAAATGAGAAAACTATTCGAAAAGGTAACGAGAGTTTCTTTGATGTTTGTTTGAATTCATTAATAAACAAAAAGCCATTAAAAGTGGTGTAATGCTCTATCAAGTTTATCGAAAAACCAAGTCTATAGTATTTTTCTCATATCATTCGAGAGCAGAGAGCTTCTTAAGGAACCCTTGGTAACGTGAGATGTGTAGACAATCTTGGCCATTTCAAGTCTTTTCTTTGGGTCATTCCACTTGGGTACTTGGCCTGTGTTAACTTGCCTGTCAGTGGCAGCAACAAATGACAGTGGCATACATGTAGTCTTTGTGAGTCTTGTGAGCCCCTCATCAGTGAACCCACACACACACTTGATCTATTTATGGGCGACACAGAGGATATTAAAAATATACGCATAAGAAGAAATTTGTAAACCATAAAGTAAAAGTGTTTTTAATATTGAAAAGTCTTTAAGACTTGATTGGTCTGTAGTTCTTTTGATTACAAACTACTTTTTTTCTAAATAATATTCTATATTCATCATACCATATACCATTTTCTACAGTGACTATACACACTTATTTCTCAGTTCAAAAATCGATTTCCGTGTGGGGGAACTTCTTTGAGACGAGTAAAAGCTTTGCCAGCTTTGAATGAGTTTTGCATTTGTCACGTCACGGGGTCGACCATTAATCAGAGAGCTTTGAATGGATCCCATTCAGCTGCTCACACACTTCCTCCTCCTTTCCCCAAAGGGGCAAAATTGTAATTGCATTTGCCTGGACAAAGCTCTCAAGCGTTTCTGCAGGCCTCCGATAAGACCTGGTCGGTTAATTGCCAAGGGCAAAGGGGCGAGAGTCGGGCAAAAGACCAGGACAAGTCGCACAACAATGAGATGGAAAATGCAAACGAAGCTGCGGACAATGCAGGCAGCTGATTAAGGGATCACTTTCTCCCTTCCCAGAAAGAAAGGAAAGAAATGCTAAAGCGGGTTAAGAAAGCAAGAGTCAGGGCCAGTCATGATGTCGTGATGTCATCCCAAATTGCATTACTCACACATCACTGGCACTGGCACTGCCCCAGGAGTCGCACCCACTCCGAATCGGATGAGGGGGCGGCTTGGTTGGCTGGCAATATGGCTTTCCGGCGGCCTGGCATATGCCGGGCCTTGTCCCAATCGATAATTGTCTTGTTATTGTTTCGCTGCCTTTGAACTTGGGACTACTGTGCGTATGAGCAATGCTAGAAGGGGGAAGAACGCCCACTCCACAATCAAGGTCGCATAGGGTTTGATAATAGAACCGCAGGGTGAGTTCCCTTTCTCACTTTCTCTGCCAAAACTGGCAAAATCGTGGGTAGCGATATCAACTATTTATAGGTTTTGGCTGTAGCTGACATAATACTAAGGTCCCCGGAATACTGATAGCCGAATGGGCCAGTAATTAATGGCAATTTGTGTTTTGCCGCTGTTATGCGATTATGCTTAAACCAATTAGTAATGATTTGCTGTCATTGGGGGAAGTGTTCCAGGAAGAAATTGTAATTTGGCAAAGGAAGCCGAAGCATAAAAGGCAGGAACATGCTGGAATTCAATCAAGGAAAGAATTCATTGAGAAGGTATTTATAAATTAAAATAATAAAAATCATAATGAAAGTAAAATTTACTTGGAATCTGAACAAAGGCCTACAGTTTTCCCATTATTTATTGTTCCCCCCTAAAAGAATGCTATATATTTTCGTAGCAGCCTTCGTAGCAAATTGGTAACACAATTGACACACAGGCATTACCAAGCTGTTCCCCCACAGCAGCCCCCCATTGTTAGTCGGTTGAGAAGTTTTGTCACCAAAGTTAAAATTTATAGCCCTTCCATTGTGGGTGTTTTACCAAAGCGAAAGTTACGGGCGAGTAAAACAAAAACTTTGAATTAAGTCAGCCCAAGTTGGAAGCCAGACCTGATAATTCCCCGCCAACTTTTGGCTGGGCAAAGTTGATCCCCGAGTTGGTGCTATGCGGGCGGTACTTACTCGTCGAGTTCCTCCTCCGAGAGCGAGTGGCTGTTGCCCGTGAGCAGCGACATCTTGCGGTGGGACCCTGCAGAAAAACAGAAGCGAGACCGAGAATGAGAAATTAAAACGCAAATGGAATTTTAATAGCCAGCAATTCCGATGTGCAAATTGGCAGCATCTTCTCGAAAGGGCACGCTAAGCCCATTTAAATGCGTTTCACATTCGCAGGCCTAAACAAGCCGTGCCGCAGGCTGGGAAAAGGGGGAGTGAAAGGTCGACAAAGGCCGCAAAACTACACTAAAGAAATGTTTTATTTATTTAATTATTTTTACATAAATACCTATTAAGATGCCTAAGGAAACAAATTGAAACTGAGTTAAATATGTAAGCTTTCTCATTAGGAAATTGTTGCTTGATTTATTTTAAAATTGATTTTAAACATAAAACCAAAAATTGTACATTTTAAAGCCAGGAAAATTATAAATAGAAAAAAAGTATATTTTCAATTCCCTAACCTTTTTTCCCCTGCTATGCTTCAGTTTAAATGTTCGAATTACAGGATTTCAACTCTATAACCCTTTTAAATTGTTATTTGATATTTGATATTTTTCTGTTTTGTTTTCTTTAATTTTTTTGTGTGTGTTCAGGAAAAGTGGGAAAGGCGCCGCACAAAGCATTTTGAAGGATTTTAATTAAAAAACGTCAGGGAAACGTCACGTGCCAACATCAATGCGAGTGCTCGTGAGTGCCAGGGTGTGTTTGGGTGTATATTCAGGGAGTCCTTGAAATGTTTGCAGACCCAGCCGGACTAGCTAAATGTTTTAGCGCTTATCCGCTGGCACTTTTCGCATTACTTTGCCCAAGATTGGACACGTTTAGCCAACTCAGCCAGCCGGCCCTCCCCCCCCCCAAAGTTATGCCACACACTCTGCAACCAAGTATATTTCCTTTTTTTGTGTTTTCTTGTTTCGCTGGGCGAAAGTTCAAGGCCAGCCACAATTAGCTTGACCAGGCAGCAGCCACTCAAAAGTGCCGAGGGGCGGAGGGCTGCGAGGTCCTCAATTTGTCCACTTTGTTTATACTTGTTTGCAGCCATATTTACTCGGCTGCTGGCTATGCCTTGAATTTGAAATAGGGATAAAGGAAAGCAGAGGAAACTGTTGCATATACTCGGAGCAGGACTTGGAGAGGCTCGACTTAAGCTGGGGATTATGTTATGAGATTTATAGGAAGCGACTTTAAGAAGCATTTATTAAACTGGAGTTCTGAGGGTTTATCGCAGACTCATTAATTCTGAAGAGGATATCTTATGGCGCAACCTTTTCGAGATATTAATTATTTTGTATTATTTAAAGGAGAAAATATACTTTTTCGCTTTCATTTATTTGATACTTTCCAGTTCGAATCTCTCCTTGGCAACATCAATCATCCCCCGCGACTTGCAACTCGGATTATCCATTTCCGTTTCTGCAAACAATGTTGACCCATTAAAGTGAATTTAGCCTTGAAAGCGTTTGCTGAACCGTTCCAATGAACGGCAATGCATATATCCAGCTGATGCAGACAGAATAGGAGGAACACATATACAATAGGAGCGCAAAAGGGGTAGCTCTGAGGAGGGTTGATATAATTATCTTGTTCCCTATTCTCCCGAGAACTTTTTCAATTATTTCAAGAACCCTGCTTGCAAGCAGATGTGCCAAGGCGTTGTTGTGTGTATGTATGTGCTTCCTGCGACAGGATAACACTAAGAATTCAGCTATTGATTTTCTTCACAGACAGCATTAACAGAGAAAGTTTTTCGTCAAACTATCGCTGAAGGTTGTTTTATATATTAAATATATACGGTTTTCCCGTCCTGCGGACTTACGTAAAGAGTTCTAGGCGTTGTTGCTGTGGAAGGAGGGGTTGGAGAGAGGGTTCGAGTTGGTCTCTAGTAACAACTCTCCCGATATGCACAAAAAATATGAAAGCAAAGCACTATATTTCCGTCGCGATACACTGTGGTATTTCGATTGCTTTGTTTATCTGCAGGCACGTGAAGCTAGTAGGAACGCTTTCTCTCCCTCTCTGTGGCAGCTTTTCCCCTCTTGTTTTCGCACGGGCACACGGATACGGGCACGGGCACACGGACACGGAGAGCGACGACCAGAGCTGCGCGAGGTTCAAAAAACAACTGACGAGGGGAGTCCCACCAGGCGAAATTGTTGACTCTGCCACTCGCTCGGCATTCGCTCACACTCTCTCTCGCCTTCGACTCAACGCAGACTCACTCGAAGCGCGCACGAGCCTATGACTGCTGGCTATTTAATTACAGTGTACAGTTGAGCCAATAAAATTGTTTACAATTTTCTCTAAAGTCTCACTCAAAAATATAATAAACTGAGTGAAAATCAAGTAGAGAAGAGGGGTTGTGTGCAACAGCTGCTGCGCAAACCATTCCAGCTTAATTACTGAGTCCTGTGGCAACGGACACACTTTGGGCAGGACCTAGGCTGGATTTAATTATATTTTAATGTGCACTTAAAACCTTAAAGGTGTTGAAAAATTGAAAAACGGGCAAGTCCCTTTTGGGCCACTCTGGCGTATACGCAATGCAAGAGCTGTACTTGGGTACGTTGCGCATACGCCATGTACGCCGCATGATAACTTTGTTGTAAAACGGCATTGCAGATCATAAAGCAAACAAACCAAGTTGTTGTTTGCTTATATATTTCGTTTTATGAGGGTCGTAAAACGTTTCCCATTGAAGCGGATTGAGGATTTTATTGAGCAAAATTGTATCAGACACTTGCCAGGGATTTCTCCTAATGGAAATGTTGCTTCAAGGGGAAGTCTTGAATAAATAAGAATATATTCTGTAAATAAGAAGCTCTCGAGGGTGACAAAACAAAGGAAAAGCACACTTATTTATTAGGCCAAAATCATTTGCTAAATACTCTGCGGTATAAACCAAAATATTTCGATACACATTTCCACATTCTGAAGGAGTAATTATCTTCAAGTGTTTACCCAAAATATACTATTTGTTTAGCTATTCCAAAACGTTTTTCTTGCTCAATGCCAAGGTACTGATGAGGCTAGCATTGAGCAAAAAAACGAACATATAAACAATTTAATTTCTGTAAATTTTCCCTTTCGATGAGATCACAACTGTTGCCCGGCTTAATTAATTGTAAGCAATAGTGCTTTTGACTTTAATTTGACATTGACATTCAAATAAATTTTCTCCTGTTCTTTATTGCTTAATTTCCAAGCTTTCACAGGCCGACAGACCGACACACAACATCGCCATGCTTGGCTGCGGCCCAGACGGAGATAATAAGTCCAACATGACACGACACCGACATGGGCAGTAAATACGAATTACGTTGGGCGGAACAGGCCCCGTCAGTGGATGGAGCAAGAAGCGACAGTAAAACGGTGACTAAACTGTGCGCTTTGATGAATTTTCGACAATCGAATGGCGGCTTTCGGCTTTCAGCTCTGAGCCCGTCTTGATGGCTCTACAAAACGCTCAGTTACTCAAGCATCCGTGCAATTGCTGGCAGTGACAAGGAGGAAATCTTGAGAGACATGGCCTGAAATTTCCATTTCGCTGCATAATAATGATATTAAGTATTTTATGCCGCGTCTAGCAACGGCTTTATGTCTCATAGGGCACGCAATTGGGGAGACATTGCCCATACGCAACGTTGGCCGGATCAACAGTTGAGAACCGAGCATATGGCTGATTCGGGGATAAGGACCGTGCCCGGCCATTAGGAATTTTAATATCAGACGCGTGTCAATGGCAAGCACACTAAAACGAAAGAATACTAAGGAGGTCAATATCATTTAATTTTAATCAAAGGGATACACGAACCTTTTAGGTGAATAACAAAACATTTTAATCAAAGGGATATAGCAAGGTTTTATTTTTGTTTAAAGAAACGAAAAATCAATTTAAGAAATTTGTTTAAATTAAATATTCAATTGAGTCCTGAAGGTGGAATTAACATTAATAAACGAGTTATTTATGTCACTTCCTTTCAATTTTCTCATTTTCTGTTTAATAATTACACATTATAGTTGTCTTTGAGCTCTAAAGAACTATTTAAATTCAAAACAAAAAACCCCTGCTACTTGTTAAATCGATATATTATTTTTGGTGTGCATCATTATTTATTCAACGGTCCCTGCAGGTTTCCCTCGCTCACACGAACGCCTACGCAGTCGCTCATTTGGTTGATCTATTTGACAAATAAATACTACTTCGTCTCGTTGACACGCCACTTCGGAGGCATTTTCCATTTTCCGTAGCCAGGCGCATCTGTTGTTGACCATTTCCGCTGCGAGTGTCAACAAGGCCTACCTACAAACCAGCTTACAGGGCGCAGGGCAGGGCGAAGCGACAAGGATGTGGCAGGCCGGCATCCAGGATGCCTTCCGTTCGATGCCACCACGCCCACATTCCACCACGCAAAAGCGGAAACGTTGCTCCTGGCCACCTCCTTTTCCACCCCCCCCGTGCTGAGCATTCGTTACGTAACCGAACAGCTCTCTCTTTCTCGCGTTCTCTCGGAGAACAATATTTTCTGCATCGAAGTGCGTTGAACTTGGCCCAATTCAGCGCATTTTTGAGTGAGCCAAAGTCGTGTTTGAGTCATTTTTTGGGGGATTGCTGTTGACGCGTCCCTGTCCCTCTGCTGAGCTTGGGTGGGGCCAAAGGCTCCTCCTCCTCGAGCCTCGCGGGAGGCGTCAAGCAAAATGTAAGCGTTAATCTTTTTTGGCGCTTATGATGATTATGGCGGTTGAGCACGACGGGTACGGTGGGTATAAGTCGTTATAAATGTGAAAGATTTTTACTATTATTATTTATATTAGAGTCTAGGAAAAATTTTGCACCTTATATATATTCCTATTCATGCCTATTATCTATAAACATTTGTACTTTACAGATTGTACAGCAGTATACAATTTACTTACTCTCAGTAAAGATTATAATCTAATCAGCAGCAACAAGAGATTAAGCTATATAATATAATATAAACTATTCAAAACCCCAAGTTTAAGTAAACAAAAGCCTAATTAAAAATATATTTCAAGAAATTCTTCCTTCTGAATGACAAAACATGTAAAAAGATTAAATTTAAACACAAGCATTTCATTACAACGTCCCCGTGCTGTCGTTAATTTATATCTAGCTTCCTAATCTCTCGCCATCATTCATTTTGATGGCAGCCACCTTTTCCGGCCAGCAAGGATGCCTGCGGTAAGCCGAGACACTTTGCTAATGATCCCAAACCGCAATTCCCGTGAGGTGGGGAAATGCGGCAAATGAAACTCAAAACTTGATTTGCGTTTTTGCTTTTGTTGTTTAAAGATCATATTTACTTCAATCACAGCACAGAATACAGAGAATATTATCTAATGGTTTATTTGTCGCTCGAAAGGAAACAGGAAACGGAACTGCAGGGAAAACTATTTCCATCTGAGTGTGAGTTGTGTTGCGTTGTGTGTGTGAGACGAGGAAGACGCGTGCGGGTGTGATGTGTGTTTGTTCTTGGTGGCCTTTTGCGGGGGTGAAAGTCGAGAGGGAGAAGCTGCAGAGAAAGTCGAGCTAAAGTGCGGAAAAGGAGTGAAAATACAGAAGAAGCAGTTTTCTTATGTGTTTAGGCTTTATCTATATAGACTTGTATGTTATGTAGAATTGTTGACATGTATGCTTTACTCTTTTTTTTTTGTTTTGTTATTTTGCGAGGTTTTCTCGCTAGTTTTTTTAAGTTTAACACACAACTAACATTTAGAGTATTGTTTATATGCCGTTTGAGGCCGTAATGCAAGTACGTTTTGTATATAGGTTGATGTATACTTATTACGTTGCTAGTTACAATTGTTGACTTGGTTGTTAGTTCTAGTTTAAGATCAGGTTGTTGAAATGTTTGTCTCGTAGTGGTACAGCAGTTCGAAGTCGCGTCACGTCGGGTCGTCCATGATTGTTGCGAGTTGCAAAGAAAGGCATTAAGAGCTAACCGAGGCGTTGGAAACAGTACAACTTAGATAACTACAGCTAAACATAATCTCAATGAGGTGTTTATTAACAACTAACTTTGTGCAATCTATGAAAATATAATGGTAGGAAGAAATTATATGTATAAAATATAGCAGCAGTGTTGAGCACATGTTGACTCCTCCCTTCATTCCTCTACCTCCTCCTTAGAGTAATCTCTTGTTCGAGTTTGGATTCGATTCTCGCTAGGAAACGTGTTTTTCTTTTTGTAAAATTAAGAATTCAGCCTTCGTCCCTTTGACTAAAATGGTTCACTTCCAGCTTGCGGTATCCCGATCAATACAGATAATTGTGGGGAAAGACGGCGCGGGCGGGCAGGTAGCAGGGATCGTGTTGATTGCGGTAGCGTCGCGCCAGGAAAACGGCCAGCACCTGGGGAAACAACATATGATCAAACACTGTTCATATAATTAATATATTTTTAATGTTTAATAAAAGAAACAAGGAAACTCAAGCTGGAACAACACACTATAGAATGTCTCACCCTGGGCCACTTGTTGGATTTACGCTTAGTCAAGGCAGTCAGGCAGTCAGGTGTTAGCGGAAAAGTGTTAAAAGGAATGTGTTGAGAGTGAAAGGTAGTATATTTCTTTGCTGATTGCTTGCTTTCGGTTTTATATATGGGTTAAACACTTAGCTCTCTCCTCCTCCTATATATATATCTCTCTATAATATGTATATATGTCTAAAGTTGTATATCAATTACGGCCTAACACATTACGTACATAGTTCTGCTGCAATGTGATTAAATATATATGAATATATGTATCTGTAGATGGTATAAATATAAAGGATGCTTGTATATATGTGGTATGTGGGACCCCAGGGACCCATGAGATTTTCCTTCGCAACATCAAACATTTAGCAGAGACAGAGCTGAGATACACACACTAAATAATCTTGGATGTTTCTGTATCTGGGAAATGTTTTGTCTTGTTTTCGACACGCGAACAATTTAGAGAAAGGCGCTGGGCAAGCCGCGCGGATCCTTTTGATTGCGATACCGAACCGTTAGCCAGACGCCAACGAACTAAGGCAGCATGTGGGAAATAGTTTCAATTGAGAATTTGGATTACATTATCAATCAGGTATCCCATGCAAACTTTACCTCAGTGAAGCTGAAGAAGATGCCCAGACCGCCGCACAGCTTGAAGGCGTAGTCGATCTTGTCCTCCAGCAAGGGTCCGCAGGGCTGGCAACGACAGTCGGGATCGGTGGACCCGGCACAGCACTGCTGATTGATCAGATCACAGGTGGGCTCTTCCTGTGTAGCTACGGCGGCGGTGGTACTGGGTCCGGTGGCATTGAATCCGCAGCATCTGAGGCTGTCCTGCACCTGCTGGCGCAGCTCCTTGGGCACCGTCATCCATCCCTGCTCGGCAAACTGCTGCTGTTGCTCTGAATTGACGGCCAGGCAGGAACTGGCGATGGAGAACTGGATCAGGAACAGCATGAACAGGATTATCATGTACTAAAGGGGTGAGAGAGAGAGCGATGGTCTAAAGGTTAAGGCCAAACTGGGGCAGTGTTGTTGTTGAATTATCGTCTTCCTTATCGCACGTTTTCCGCGAATACCCTCGGGGGAGGTCGCACAGCGATACCCTCTAGCTGACGTCATGGAAACGCAGCGGCAGCAACAGCAGCGGCAGCGACTGAGGCCCACTCATAATTTCAGTCATTACAAACCCGCTTTCTCTGCGGAAGTGGGCACTCGTCTAAGTACGCTAATTGTTCCACATGCCACGACCTTCGGGCTTGCAGACAGTGGCGGTCAAAGTAATAGCATTGCGAAATAATGAAAGATGAATGTAAAGTTTCTCAATTTAGATGTGGAAATCATACATTCAGATTTATAGAAATAATATGAAGAAAGATGAACGTAAAGTTTCTGAATTTAGATGTGGAAATCATACATTCAGATTTATAGAAATAATATGAAGAAAGATGAACGTAAAGTTTCTGAATTTAGATGTGGAAACTCTACATTTAGATTCATAGAAGTATGATTTGCTTTATAATCTTAGATCTTTTCTTTAGAATTTATCACATAAGGTTAGGCTGGCAAAAGGATCATATTGATACTGCAAAAAGTGCGCAACTTGCACATACTTAAACCTAAATCCATCTAACAAGATTGGAATCAAAGTAGGAAACCGATGCTATACAAGATTCTCCATTAAATACATATTCCTAACTGGAATACGTCGCTAAATATAACAAAACTAATAACTAAGATGGTAAGCTGCTATTCCTTTGACCTCCACTGTCTCTTAACCCCTTCGCTGCAACATACGAGTGCGCTTCACAGTTTTGTTTGGCAAAAAGGATACGAAGAACAGCATTACTTGGTGGTGCTTCACGGCACCAGCCAGTCCCAGCATGGAGATGCATATGAGGATGACCCCGCAGGCCAGGATGCCGCCCACAATCGGCAGGTTGGTCACGATGGAGGCGGCGCGCGCGTACACGCCCACGCCAATCAGCAGGAATCCAATCATCTGGGGGTCACGCGAAGAGCACACACAAACAACAAGAGAGAGAAAAAAGTCAAGAAAAGGACTCAAGGATGCTCGGCGAACCACACAAATACAACAACAACAGACAGAGGCATACAGGCACAGACACCAATACACACGCACTGTTTGCACCTGCCCCCAAGCAGAGGAAAATCAATACATCGAAAACCGACTAATTTAATAACCGTTCATTTTGTTGTTCCTGCTGTTTATTACGTTGTTCCTCTTCCGTGTTTGCTTGTTGTTGTTGTTTTTGTTGTTTTTGCTGGCTGTATACTTATTATTTCTGTTTTGTTTTTGTTGTTGTTTTTGTTTTTGCCTTACCACATACAAAATGTTTAGCGCAATGAGCGCATTCTTCGAGCAGGTAAAACCGCCGCACATCTTGTCGATTTTTCTGTATTTATTTTTTGCTAAAAAGGTTCTTTTAACTTAAGTTTGCGCCTGCTTCTTAGTTTAATTGAATTTATTTTTATTTATTTTTTTCCGTTTTCACTTTCGTTTGGAGATAGCGATGCCAATTTAGCTTTTTGTCCGCTGTATCTGGCGGTTTTTAGAAGAAGAGTTTTTGGGCAGCACTCTGGCAACATTGGCTGCTGAAACTTGCAGAGTCTGGCAGCACTGGTCGCTCATCGCTATTAAATGGGCAGCACTGGCTGCTCATCACTAAAGAATGGGCAGCACTGGTCGCTGTTACATGGGCATCATTGGACGCTGATCGCTGTTAATGGGGCAGCACTGGCAAAAAGCAGTGCAACGCGACAAAGCAGTGTATGCACGACAAAGCAGTGCGCAAGCACGAAGAAAGCAGTCGATAAGTCGATAAGCAGCCGCGCCAATATCGAAAAAGTCCGGCGAAAAAACGCAAGGGACAAAAAATGTGAACTTTTTCGGTTTTTCCGGGTAAGTACCGCCAATTAACGAAAACATGAAACTCATTATATTGAATTGTCAATTTCCGCACAGCCGACAAGTGCCGTTAATTGCATTTTACATACCGGCGGGAGAATTCCAGCCGCGGCGACCAACAACAACTTCATTGCGTGTCATGCGCCGAGGACCCCACAAAAGCAACAACAACAACGGCAGCGGTCTTGGCAATGGACACCTACAGCATAAATTTATGGCCAAAACGATAAGCGCCGGCCAAAAGGTAGAAACTCGCGCCGCACTGCCCAAAATTGGACAAGGAACGTGCGTCGGGCGAGCAGGCAGAATTTAGTAGCTGTCAAAGGCATCAGCTGTGGCCCGGGCAACACCTACATACGGCTCGCAGCGGCCGCGGGCAAGAGAGCCACAGCCCCGGACATGGCCACGAAGGCTACAGAGCCAAGTTAAAGCCAAAGTCGGAGCAAAAGTTGAGACAGCGGCGGCGCACACGCAAGGAATATGCCACAGGTGAGTTTTTGCGCGTACAGTGGGTACTATGGAAGGGAGAAGGCTCTATAAATAACTCTCTCTTTAACTCGGAACTAAATTAGACGTAAGAAATGTATAATTTATTTTAAAAGTTACTTTACTTCCTTTATTCAAATCTAGTTATACTCTTCGTCCCCTTCGTACTCTTCGTTCTTGCCGAATCGATAGAATGTCTTATTTGCTTTAGTTTATGAACGATCGGGGTAATTAATGATATAGTTCTGTCAAGATCCTGATCATAAATTTATGTACAAAAATCTTACATTCTAGTTTAGCCCAGAATTCTGCACTGATTCAGTTCAGCCCATGATATTTTCAGTATCTCTCAAATTAGTCACATTATTATTCAAATTAAATTAACTTTCTTTGTAAATTCGAATCTTAATAACACTCTTTCCTAAAAATAATACAGATTTTTATAATATATTCCTATAAAATTACAGTGTTTTTCAAGCCAATCTCCACTGTAGTCCCCTGTTACCTTCATTGCTCTTGAGTTCGCGTGCAAATGGCGAGGAATTCGGAGCGGAGTGCGGAGGCGAACGAGCAGTGTTCGGTTGGGAGTGGAGATCCCGATCCCGATCCCGATGCCGATGCCGATGCTGATGCCCGTTGCCCGTTGCCCGTTGCCCGATCCCCCAGAGCCGTTGGTGGCCTGTGACTTTATAAGGCTGATGCTGTCAGTTGTCTTTAGCCGGGCTCATTGGCAGCTTTATTGGCGAACTGCTGGCCGAGTGAGGAGCAGCGTGTGTGTGGGCCAACCTGCACAGCACTCATAAATATAAATATGAATCTCGGATGCACTGGCAAGTGGCTGGCAGCCTCGTTAGCTGCCGGTTCCAGGCTGGTGCGAAGATGCAAAACGTTTGGCAGCTCCGATTCCATGACCAAGTCCAGGACAGACTCGCTGCGGATGGCTTCCGCCGGTTGGCCTGGCCAAGAAGACAAGACCGTGTGCTAACAAGATGGCAAACACATGAAATTAGACTGCGCCGATGCACGTCCAGCGATAGAAGAAGAACGAACTGATCGTGCCCAGCAAACGGCAACGGCAGGAACAGCAGACTAATTAACATATTCAAATATTTGTCGCATTGTTTCGCCAGTTTCCCAGCTCCATCTCGGAGCTCTCATCCCTCGCAGCGGCATGATCTGCTCTACTCCGCCGACTCCGCTTCTCTTGTCTTGTCTGTTTATTGAAAAACCATTTTACGGTTTCATGCTTGAAAGTCATTGCGATCTGCCACGCCCCATCCCTGGTCCGTGGTCCCTGATCCCATGGCCATGGCCATTGTGAATCTTCCCTGGGTTGGCTGCAGCAGACCCGTTGGCGCTATTTTTATCGCATTTTAAAAGGCTATTTGTAGTGGTTCCACCAGGAAGTGGCATAAATTCGCAGCGCATAATGGCTGTGAATAAATTATTTTGCCACAGCTTCCTCTCGCCCAGCCCCCGGGTCCATTGATTGCGCCTCGCCCACGGTGGCTGATAAGGCCTTCCGACTGCCCGGCCCAGCTCCGACTGCAGGCTCATCCATTGCGTTCCTCATTGGTCGGGAAGAACCCGAAAAAAAAAAACAAAAAACAGATGCTAGAACAATGCACTGGTTACGTAATCACTTACCGCGATTGTTGTCCGTCCTGCCCCGTGAGAGAGGCCAGCCGGCGGCCTTCCTTGTGCGCTCGAGCAATTTTCACGCACGCCCTCGGACCAGCAGCTTCCCATCCCAGAAGAAGAAGGCTTGGTCTCTGGCCTGGGAGGCAAGGAAAGCAGGAGAATAAACCATTGAATTGAATACGCAGCAATCGCATGCGAAAAGCAAAAGTCCCACAGTCCGTTAGGCGGAAGCGAAGGCCAAGACGCTGGGACACTCGTCCAGCCAGGAGATTTGGCTTTAATTAAATTTATGGGAGTGATGTTGAGCTTCCTCCTAGGTGGGGGCGCTTAGATCCTTTGAATTTGTGATGGAAGAGGGGAAACTAATTTGAGTTTTAACTCACTTGTTGAATTTAGAAAAGGTTTATAAAAATGTGACTAAATTCTAATTCCATTTAAAATTTTAGCTCATACACTTATCTCAGAATAAAGAATGGTCACAATACTTAACTTCGGAGTTTTAGAAGGCGGCAATTATGAAAAAGGAGGACTAATGTGAGCATAGAGTAAAAACCTTTTACTAGCTAACTCCCCCATAGTTTTTCTTCAAGCTTTACCCCATAACGGTGTATAACGTAACGTTTATTCTTCTTTTACAACTTTTACGTGACACCCCATATACTTCAAGTCAAAAGCTAATAACGGAAAAGCCATAATTTTCCTAAAACTCATCCCAAATGAGTAATAGTATGGGGCATTATGGATAAAAGTCCGTTAACAAATGTAATGTAAGTCATCTGTGGGAAGTCGAGATAAACCGCTGACTACCGGCTCTTAAGTGAAATTGAATGACCCCTGTGGTAACTGCAATTGACCGGGCCAGATTCCAGAGATATATTACAATTATTAATTGTTTTTCTCCCAAGTCCAAGCCCAGGCTCAGCTGGGAATGTAGCCGAAGTTGAGGCTGATGCTGCTGCTGAGACTCAACCTGAGCTTGAAGCTTCTGCTGAACCATTTCTCTAATTTCTAATGGGCTTCCATCGCTGGCTGCCACAAACGGTTGTCTGCCTTGACGCAGACTCGATGGCTGGCTGGATGCTTGGCTTGGCTTGGCTTGGTCTAGCTGTGATCAGGGCCTGGTCAATGTCCTTTGCCTTTTCGCTTTGGTTTTCGGCTGGGGTCTTGCATGCGCAATGCGCACGACGCGTCAGCCGCCGCCGCCGCCGCCGCCTCCAGTTGCAGCCGCTCTGCCGGCTCTCTGAACTGCTCCGGGTTGGCCCAAACAGATGTTATCCCATCCGATGCGGCAGTGACCCCAGCAGGGCCATAAATTCTCACAGTGCCTACACGCCTGCGCCTGCTCTCTACAAATGTTCCAATTTGTATTTTTGCACAAATTGTGCTCGCCGCCGTGGCATCTTCGGTTGCTCTTCCTGAAGGAGATGGAGTCTGCTAGCTGCTGGCTGGTGGTTTCCCACTTCCCGTTCCCTATGCTCCGGTTGTTTGTTTTTGGCTGCATTTAATTTAATTTGGCCTTCCCAATTGGGCTGAACCGCAATTAGAGACAAATGTTTTCGGCTGCATTCCAGCGGCTACTTAGCCCCGCATGTTCGTGGCAATTAGCCTGCGGGGCCATCGAGGACATGGGGACATGGGCGTGTGTGTTTTTTGGGGCGGGGCGAAAGTTATCTTCCCTCTGTTGGCTCTGCTGCGCCAGCGCGACCATTTCCCACACGTTTGTTTGCTTAATTAGGTGAAAACGGGCTAACAGCTGTCCCGGCCGACTGCCTGCCTGCTTGGCCCGACTGCCTGCCTGCCTGCCATGCCGGGCAATTGCTAATGAGCAGGACAAGCCGGAGGAGTTGGCGAAATGAAAAGTAACAAGCCACCGTCCTCGCTTTCAGGCTTGCCACTTTGGAAATGGAAAATGGAAAATGGGGAAATGGTAAACGGGAAAACGTTCGCCACTCGTCGACTCAAGTGCTAAATTCCAACTTTTGTCAGTCTGTCTTTTATACCCTAACCAGAGGTTTTTTGGGGGAGTTTGGCTATGAGAAAGTCCTTGAAAAATCTTAGAGAATTTGAAGGTTCTCAAAGCTATTTTTATATTGAATTGTTAAGGATTAAACTCTGTTAAATATTCTCAACATATTAAACTAACTTCTATAAACTCTGAAATTCTCACACTTCTTATACAAAAGTCTTTAAGTTCGATTTTCTTCACCGAAATTAAAAGATATCTCAGAAATCCTTATAACCTAAACAATCCCAAATTGATTAGAGCATAACAAATTTCACTTACCATCTTCGTTTAATTCAAGTCTTTGGCTCATCTGTGGATTTTGCTGGCTTCTTCACCAATTTCTACTTCTTTGGCGAAATTTGGCGGTGCCCATTGCCATGGCAAGTGCATAATTTTTCAATCAAAGCGAGCAGCTGTAAAACAAACAAAAGCAGAGGCCAGGCCAGAAATCGTGAGGCAGGCCAACATGGCCAGAAAAGAAAACCCGAATAGGAAAAGCTCTCTTCTCTGGCCCCGCTGGCAGAGGTGGAAAGGAAGTGCTGCAAACGAGATCTTCACCTCATCGCATCGCATCCCAGCCCATCCGAACCCATCCAATCCCAGGCCATCGGAGCTCCAAGCAGGCAATGGCAATGGCATTTAAATGCAAATGACCACGAAGCGTGAGGGTGTTCAATGCGAACTTTATGCATGGAAATTGGCAAAATGCGAGCAAGCGTTTTCCTCAATGGTCAAAGTGTCAACGGCAACGAGTGTAGGTGTTGTCAGCCATTGTCTCTATGGCATTCCAGCTCGCCTTAGGACCAGTCCGAGGCAAAGTCAAGCCGCTAATTAAAAGCCATTGCTAACAGTCAACGACTTAATGGCCAGGCATTTGCATAGCTGTCAACGCAAATGCCCACACTTGGCCACGTTCTATCTATGCTCCATGCTCCACGCTCTTAGGTGAGAAATACCAAAAACAAAAAGCTCACGCAGCGCTGGTCCGGAACCCGCCCCATAGCCACACCAGCTTTAGCACCAACTCCAACTCCATCTCTAGCTCCTACTAAAAACTGAATAGCCGTGTCCAAGCCAAATACGCACCAGAACCGGCCATAAAAATTGTCAACGCGTGGCTTTGATGGGTTACCCTTACTTGCAGTAGGGGTACTTTGATTTTTGAAAGTGTTAAGGAGCCTCTTAGAGTTTAAAATACAACTTAAATGTATTTTAGAAACATATTTGAAATTAATAATAATATTTATTAAATATTGTATATATATTAGAGGTCACATCTTCACAGTCTCAACTTAAGGGCATTCCGCATTCGCCTCGAAAAATCATTTTCAATTAACTGCCGCTTAATAGGGGCGTTTTATTCAACATGAGGCACGACGCACATGCGTATATCACACCTAGCCATCCAAGGAGGGAAGCGGCGGGAGCCTTCCACATAAAGAAGGTGGAGCATTGGGCAAGAAGGAGACGAGTCGAGCCGAGACTCAAGTCAACTCCACTGGTGGACCCATGGCGACAGTCCATGAAGACGTCTTCATTCTGAGACCCGGCACACGTCGCGTTCGATACGCGGCTTTTCGCACATTTCAATTTCAACGTGATCATGATTAATAGCCGCCTTCCGTGGCTCAGAATTTTCGATGGATGGAGCCCGGGAATGGGTATAATGGCGTGCGTAGCTGGAGCGTTAAAGAGATCGTAACACGCCTGGTTAAGCCGCTTGCTATTCCGCCCCATAATTTGATTAACACTTTTGTCGGACGCGAAAGATACTCCGTGGATATATGTGCCACATGCCACCACCTGCCGGGTCTGCTCAAATTGCCGTGAAATTATCATAATTTCTACGGGTGTCTTTTTCCCCCTTTGACAAACATCAATTTAAGCTAAGCGCTTGCCCAAGTTTTCTCAGTCGAATGTTAATTTTGAAAGGGTCTTGGCTGCGGTGAATTAATTTAGTAATTCAGCTGAACCTCTTTTTGTTTATATTCATTAGGTGTTAATTGATTTTGGGGATTTAATGATGATCCAGCGAGACTAAAGGGATTTTCTGGTTAAATATTCCCCAAGTATAAACTCCAATAAACTTATTTTCAGACATTTATTTATAAATATATATTATTTAGGCGTAGAGTTTATTGCTTTACTTAATCAGTACAATTCGTTTATCAAGATTTCGTTTATTAATTTTCATCTCCTGTCTTGAGATTTAACTAAGTCTGACCCCCTCCCTGAAAAGGGGGGGACAAGTCGAAGCTCCTAAATATATAAGCACCGCCTCTCGTTTCGGCCAATAAATAATATGAAGTACGATTAGCAAATAAATAGTTAGAGTAATAGGTTCGCGGGTAATAGGGTCGCGGGGGGGCATAGGAAAATTTGGAAAGGCCGCCTTGCACAGAAGCCTGGCGCAAAACATTTTGATACAAAATTATTTGGCAAACTTTGTGGTGAAATGTCAGAGCAGCTAAATAGTTAATAATAAATAGTGTAATAGTTATAAATGCAATTCGCTCGAGTCTGGACTTAGACATAAGGACATGAAGCAGATTTCTCACTAAACATACATATAATTAGCCTAACTTTTCGCTAGAGACACTTTAAACTAACTCGAATTTAGCGGGGGGAGAATTTTCCTTGCTTTCGTGGCAATGCGCCGATTTAAAATGCTGGAAATTTGATTTCCTCGGCTTCCAAGGCATTTAAAAGCGCGCATTCTGGAGAGATACTCGTATCGGTCGACAAAAAAATGGTAAAAACTTTACGTTTAAATTAATTAATTAAATTAAAGTCTTAGCCTAGGCTGGAATTAATCTAGGTTTCTTCCAATGTTTTTCATGTGTGCCGCTGCTAGGCGAATATTTTCTATTCAAGTCTCATCGAATCTTTTGAAGCTTTCGAGGCATATTGCGTTTGTTCCCAGCTAAGTGCTTCCCAGCTAAGTGCGAGAGCCACCCAGGTCAGATCTCCCCTAGAACTGCTGTCCGTAGCGCCCGTTGATGCCGCTGTCATAGAGCTTGCTCAGCGTGTCCTTGGCGCTGCCCACGTACGACGCGCCCGACGAGGAGCCGGCGGAGGATGGTGGCGGTGGGCCATAGAGCATGGTGGGTGCTCCGTAGGTAATGGTGGGCGTGGGCTCGTGCTGGTACAGGTACCGCTCCTTGCTGGTGCGACGCTGCACGGTCTTCCAGATGCCAAAGATGCTGAGCTGGGCCAGCAGGAAGAGTCCTCCGGCCATGATGAGTCCTGGAAAGGAGAAAGAACAAGGTGGAAAGTGAGTTATTTAAACGGAAACATCAAAAAGACAAAGAAAGATCTATTTTCAGATTCAATTAAATATCCTTTCTTAACTGTGGGAAAACTCAACACAAACTTACTGGAAATTAAATTCAACAAAAACCGAAAACCAAAAGTAAATTGCAGTTTAATGAACCTTTAAACTGGTCTTAAACCCAATCTCAAGACCTTACCCGCCTCGAATCAAGAATTCTGCTCCAGATTCGAGGAGGTGTCTTCGCCCTCGGTGTACTCGAGCAATTTGAAAAGGGAAGTCGGCCTCTTATCGCCATAAATCAAGGGGGGATTATCTCGAGTAACCGATCTAGTTCGAAGAGTTTCAATGAAAACTGGTTGCCGCCGAGCCGACGAAAGGCAACGAACCGAACGCCGGCCAGCGATAAGATCGCTCCAATCAGCGGAAAACAGGGAAGGCCGGGAGCTGAAGAGGAATAACTAGAGCCAGAAGTGACCTCAGATCGGTTTGGTTATCACAGAAAACAAAAGTGGGCGCCACTTGACCCACTTAGCAGTGAACTGAAACAGAAAGAGGGGAAAAATAGCCCCAAGGCAGACTTAAACGGGTCCGAGTCCGAGTTGGAGTCCACCGACCAAGTGACCAACTTTGACAGCAACAAGTTCAAGATAAACAAAAACAATGAGAAATAAAACAGCGACAATTTAATGCATGAGTTGCATATTTCGGCACGGACTCACTTTCTATACCCTAGACATTGCATGTTGCTGCCGCTGCTGCTGGGTTCTTAAGAGTGCAACATGCCACATAAATAAGCCCAGGAAAGCAGCGGACAAGCGGAGGAAATTCGAAATGCCGATGCCAATGCCACAGCCGGTAGAAATCGGGTGAAAGTGCCGCCAAAGTTTAAGTCAAAGTCAAAGTCGAGTTGCATGCGTTGCTGCTGCTGCTGCTGCCGCTGCTGCTGCTGCTGCTATTGCTCTTGCTGTTTTTTGTCCAGTTCACGAAATCAGAATTTAAGAGCATCAGCAACTGCAACAGCAAGAGCAACAGCAACAGCAACGACGACATGCCAGATGACTATCAAAGATTACTTCGTAACAATGTTGTGCCTGTTGTTGACCATAAAAAGTAAGCTCAGCTCGGCGAGTTGAGCCAAAAAAACAAATCAACAAACAAACCAAGAGCCACAACAACGTCGTCATCGCCATCATCGCCTTCATCATCATCATCATCATCATCTTGGTCATGACTTGAATGAGTTTCAATAACAAAGTGCACGCACTTGAGACTTTTATTTATGTATTTGACTCCGGCTTTACCTCGCGACCAACAAAGGGGGCAACAACGAAAATATACAAAATTATAACAATTACTGTAAACGGTCAGAGGAGGAACAAAACGAGTTCTGGCAGGGGGAGTACGTACGTACGTACGTACGTACGAGGCGCCCACAAAATGGTAAATAATTTGATGAAACCCGACCCAGAACAAAGAGTAACAAGAAAATTGCTGAGAAAAGCTAACGGGGCTGAAGGGAAAATAAAAGTAAGCGAGCAACGAAAGTGAAGTGAATTAACTGGAGAAACGTTTAAACAAATTCTACAACCTTAAATTAAAGTAAGGAGTCTAAACCATAAAAAAAAGATGAAAGCAAGCCGAGTATTTAACGTATACTTTAGGCAATACCTCATATTTAACCCGATATATTAAATAGTCAGAAATCTTATTTAAACAAAGAAGCCTTTACCGGACAGAACCCCTAAGAGCCAAGTAAATAAGAGATTTCTAACTATAAAGCCTCCCATTTTATTAACAACTTGGAGCTTGGAGTCTGATAAAATTACTCTGGACGGGTTTTAGTTAGTTTTCCAGACTTGCTTTCCTTCAATACGGAAAGAGAAATGAGCATTATCTATAATTTAGCAGCAAACTACCGAATCGAATATTAGAAATTGCATCGTGCGGCCGTTTAATAAAACATTTAAGACTAATGGCGAACTTGATGAAAGCGAAATGGCTGAACTGCATTTAGGCAGCAGCAGCAGACTTCCCAGTGATTCTTATGAAAATAATACCAGAAATCAAGCATGAAATCAGCCCGTAAAGTGGCCATTAAAGTGTTTGCCGTAATGGGAGAGAGATTCATTTTTTAAATAAATATCGGCGAGGAATGAAAAATGCTCATAAGCATTGACAAATTACAGGGTGTTGAGTCAACTCGCCGCCAGAAGACGTTAAATTGCTGTTCTGCATGCCGAAGACAAGGCCGGGAATGCACTGGCCGGGCCCCCGTTGCGCACGCATCAAAGCTCACCTGGTCAGGTGCTCGAGCATCTCGGATGCTCAACTCGCAACAATGTGTGTGGCAAATGAGCTTAAGCACAAGCAGGAACCGTTGCTCTAATTGTAGGCAATGAGCTTCAGTTCGGTCTGCTCGCAGCTGATGCGGCGCGTAATTACCACAAAAATGTATGCTGGCGGTGGTCCAAACGGAGCCGAGACTGGAACTGAATCCCAAGTTGAAGCTGGAGCTAAAGCTGGACCTGCTGCTGCTGTCTAACGAGCTGTCAATTTAACGCTTCAACGCCGCATCGCATTCGCTCTGATGCGGCATGGCAATTGCTCCACAAAGGAATGACACATGGGAGATGGTGGTGGTCTCCGGTCTTTGGTCTCCAGTATTCAGTATCCAGTATCCAGTATTTCAGTATTTGAGTCTCCGGGAGCCGGGAAACCCAGCGGGCCAACTGTGCAAAAAGTTTTTCGCGCCGCACGAAAATGAGGCGTGCAGAATCCTGCTGCCAGTGGAGCCCCAGCTGCTGAACTAGTGACCTGGTCGTGAGCCAGCAGAGACACCGGGGCCAGCATCATAACTTGTTTAATGCAGTCACAGAACACGTTCTGGCCGGAAAAGCCAGAAGAACCTAATTTAAGGCCCATGCAGGGGCAGCTGAGCCGAGCTGAGCCGAGCTGAGCCGGGGAGCCGGCAGTCGGCAATGATGAAAAATTGATTCATTATCAAAATTAGCGAGGCCAGGAACAAGCTGAGCGGCTCACGACGACCACGATGTCGTCCTGCTCCTGCTCCAGCTCCTGCTACAGCGCTTGTCTATGCAAATCAAGCTGCCTTTGATTTGCGCTTGATTGGGCATTTTCACAGGGAGTTCGCTCGAAGACTTACCATAGCCATTAAGGCAAGTGAGCTTGTCCTGGGCAACGCCCGCATAGGCCTTCTCGTGTGGACCCGATCCGCTGCCGCTGCCGCTGCCGCTGTCATTGCCGCTGCCATTGGTGGTGCCGTCCTCCGGCTGGAAGCCGAACTTGTCTGTGATTTGTATGGACTGCATGAGCAGTATGTTATCATCCGCAGGGCCCACATCCCGTCGGTGGCGTGTGCTGACCATGAACTCGGCTGCAATAAGAACGAACGATGGGTTCGTTAGTTGGCTGAATGGGATGGATGGCATAGAGGCTGGGGATCAGTACTTACCACCGTCGGTTCCGTTCAGCACCGATCGCTTCTTGCGGCCATAGGAGACCAGGGACTTGAGCTCACCGCTGGCGCCATCCTCGCTATCGCAAATGACGGGCTCGCAGCGCGGGATGCAGGGCGTGACGAGGGCGCGGAATTGAACCACCTCGCTGGAGGGGAACTTGAAGGCGTCGAACTGCGAGAGCAGCACCTTGCGGTTGTGCGCCAGCTTCTGGATGTTGCCCATGATGTATTGGTCGGTGGGGCAGCCATTAGCATCGATCAGCGTTATCTCGGCGCTGTCCGAACCGTCCATGGCCACCAGCTCCCGCACAAAGATCTCGTAGGGGCTGTTCGGCTCAACGATCTCGAAGCGCAGGGCCAGCGGATCACCGACCTCGGCGATGCGCTTCATGTCACTGCCGTCCCGAGAGGTGATCTTCATGATCACATTGGGCGAATCGATGGTGATCTCCTCGCTCAGCGACGACTCAATCTCCCCGGTCACTCCCAGGTCCACGTCGTTAAGCACCGTCTTGTTGGTCAGGTCGTACTGGCAGGAAACGGCTAATCCCAGATCCGAGGATGTGACGATCATGTCGTGGTGCTGGATCACAATGTCGTTCATGTACCGGCCATAGGCACTCTGGCGGACATTGCACTCCAGGTCGTTGTAGCCCATGCGGAAGTCAAACTCCAGCGAGTTGTTCACATTCACGGCGCAGGACTTGGGCGCTCCCTTGGCATAGACCTTGCCGTCGAAGAGCTTGGAGGTTCGGATCTTGGTGATCATCTCGCCGGAGCGGCATTCAATCGACACATTGTAGCAGGCCGAGAGCTCATAGGTGGCCGCCTCGGGCACCTCCAAGTAGGGATCCATCACGTCGGTAAGGGTGGCGCGGCTGTGATGGGACAGGCGGCAGACCATGTCTCCGGTGTCGTTGTAGTCGTACGAGTGGCATCTATCCGGGATTAAAGTTAAGTAGCTGTCGGAATAGAGAGACCTTAAGAAGAACCTTACCTGTAGGGAGAGTTCAGGCAGAGATCGCGGCACTCGTCAATGGTGTTGATGTCCTGGTAAACCGAGTCCACCGTCTTTAGGATCTTTCCAGAGATGCGCTTAAACTCGCACAGCTTGCTTGGCTCCTCGGCACAGTTGTTCTCCAGGTAATCGGCTCCGTCATAGGGCTCCACGCTGCCGCCGGCGGAGAGGGTAATGCGATCCATGTCGGAGAGCTCGCACAGACCCGAGTGGCGGTAGTAGTTGGCCGAGCTGGTCGAGTTAAGAGTTTTAAGCGGTTCGGAAGGACGGAAGAGTGAAGAAAGGAGTGGTAGTGGAAGAGAGCAAGCGATACGTAGAGATTAGGAAGGAGTTGCAAAAGTAATCGAGGTCATGAATAGCAATAAAGAGCAAGTGAAGCCGCTCGAAATCATTTAGGTATTAGATTAGGGTTATATGGAAAGCATACAGATAGTGTTCTAAACTCAAATAAAGAACAAAATATAGTTCTGGATATGACTGCACAGTCATCTTAAGCTGAGAACTCTAAGCTAAGATATTCTATGAAGGCACTCTCTCTGGTTGATGCCTCATCATGGTCCCTACAATCGGATACCCATCTTGGGCTCCAACCTGCATTACTTAACACCTAGATAGTGGACAGTGCTACTCACCGGCAAGTGAATTCGGACTCGCCCAGGCACAGCTCCAGGCAGTCGCGGCGCGACAGAACCGTCTGACTAGATTTGACGTGCTCCGGCAGGCGGTAACCTTGAACGCGATCGATGCACCAGGCCTTGGAGCAAGGACGCACGCCCAAACACGATTTCTGTGCGTAGATGGTGAAAACCGGAAACTGCGAGCGCGAAAGTGAACCTGAAATGGTAGGAAAACAAAAAATAGAAGAATAAAAAACCTCATCAGAAGAGGACAGGCGGCGGGAAAATCGGGAAAAGCTGGAATCGCAACGGTGCTGTGCGTACGCGGTGCGTGAATTGCGCGTTTTATGCGTTTTACGCACACGCCCCTTCACTGCAAAGTAACAGGCGTTGAGAAACGCTGAAAAGCTGGAACTGAATCAGCAGCAGCCGCAGCAGCAGCAGCAGCAACGCAACGACAACTGCATCGACATTCGAGATTCGGCTGGGAAGGAAGGCTGCTGCTGCTGGTGCGGCAGAAATTATGCGTTACTGCCAGTGCCGCCAATGCCAAAAGCCAGTTTGCTGTTTTGCAGAATCCAAGGCGAAATCTAGTTTGCCGGGCCAAAGCGACGACGTTGCCTTGGCAGCCGGCCAGGCAGCCACCAAATCATGCGTAAAAGCAAAAGGCGTGTGCAGGCAGGCGCGTTTTTTTTTTCTCTAAAAATTTATTTTAGCCTTTTTTCGTGGCCACTGTGGGACAAGCGGGTGATTTATGCCCCCGGACCACGACAGCCGCAAGGTACACAGCAGGAAAACATATAAAATGATATTTTCCCAGGCTTAAGTGGCCTTGAATAAATATATATAAATACCAAAGATATTTATATTATTTTCATCCAATAAAAAAGGGCTTTAAAAATATCAAATTTACTCTATACATTCATTCCTTCTCACTTTTTTCTTCAAGTGCAACCGCAACCTGCATGAACTAGAACTCAGTAATTGAGAAAATGAATGAATGAACGGCCGGGCTGAGCTGAATTATTGAGCTTTCTTTGGCACAAAAAAATAGCAGCAGAAGAAACAGCGCAGTCGTCGTTGTTGTCGTTGTCGCCTTAGCCGTTTCAGATTCTCACACTTTCTAACTCACCTGGCAATTTATCGGCGGTCGTCTTAAAAAGCACACACAAGCCGGTTTCGTAGTTGACAGCGCTGCAGGACTCGTTGCTCTGGCAGGCCTCCAGGCAGTCGGTGAGCATCAGGGTCCCGGGCAAGGTGTCCAGCATTTTCGAGGGGGCCGACAGCACGTAGCTGAAAGTGAAGAAAGATGATTTATAAATGAGATCGGGGCCACGGCGATATCGGTAACCCGCATGATTTATGACTTGTGTGACCCCCACTAATAGATTTCGAAACCGAGCCAATGAGCCGATGAAATCGAAAGTGATAGCCCAAAAATATACATATATTCTTCCATCCATAAGTCTTTATTATGATTTTTCGTTCGCGGCGGAAGACCAAACAAAAGACTCAGGCAACGAACTTGCGGCGGGCGATGACATCTCTTTAGGGGGAACAAGTCTTGGCCGGGATTAGTCACGTTTTAACCAAAGAGTGTCACTCCTACGGCCGCTATACATTTGCATATGCCAGTTGGCAGCGGTCCATGGAGCTGGCTCCATTTCTGGCTTCCCACTTGCCGCTGCCACTTCACCGTTATCTTCTCAACTCTCTTCTCTTCTTATGGAAATGTTAATTGGCCCAAATGTCAGTTGCATTTCATTAAAAATGTATATGAACCCTTTGCCGGCCCATTGTCTTGTCTCTCACAGAAATTTAAATTTTAGAAGAAAAGCAAAAGTGAAAATAACAAGTGGCTATATAAAATGTAATCAAGTTTCTATAATGCCGGCGGTTGCGTAAGCCGCTGCCTGGGGCTGGGCGAAATTTTTCATTGTTTTGTGACGTTTATGAATAGGCAGCACTCCGAAAGGGAGTTCAATTAGTTATGCAATTTTTTAGCGAAGAAAGTATAAATTTAAGTTTAATGAGATAGAATTTATAAAGTTAATTATATATTTCATGACTATTAAGATAGTTATTGGTTCTTTTACGTCTTTCGGAAAGCTTAATAATGACTTTAGAACTTTAAATAAATCATTCTTAATTCTTACTTTCCTGACCCTTTCCTTGATAACAATTTAATAACGATGTTATACAGATCATATTAAATTATAAACCCATCCTTCACATTATTTCCTTGATCTATCAGATGATAATTAATTAAGTGCAGCTGGCGGCTTACATCTAATAACAAGTCTGCGCTTTTCTATCAACTTTGTCTCAACTCACCCGGTAATGATCTCAAAGCCAATCATATCTGGATCGCACTCCTCCTCCTGCAGGACGGCCGGGGCCTTGTCCGTCTTGGCCTCCGGCTGCGACTCAATGGGCGTGGCCAGCGGCTTGGGCAGCTCAGCGGTGCCGGCTCCAGCTGCCGCAGGAGATCCAGCTCCACTGGTGGCTGCCTCCGCCGCCTGGTCGCCGCTTCCGTCCGTCGTGGTGGTACTGGTGGCGGTGGTGGTGGTGCTGCTGCTGGCGGGCGTGGAGCTGCCATTGTTGCCCGGTGCGGCAGCCAGCGGCGAGGGCGTCACATTGTTGCGCGGAACGGTCTGCTTGACCGGCTTGACAGGACGTTTTGTTTTGCGTGCGGCGCTGGCGGCGTCACTCGCAATTAGGCAGAGCAGCAGCAGAAAGGTGCAGCGGCGTAGAAACATTTTGTCTGCAATTGAAATTGATATGCGGTGTGGTTAGACGCTGGCTTGGCAGAGGCTAAATGTTAATTAGGCAACTAATTTCGCATTACGCGTAATTTATGTAATTCCTGGTGTGCATTTTATTGGTTTAGTGTGCTAGCTAGTGTGTTCTATGCTGGCCTGCACTCCACGGGGGCTTTGCACTGCCAGGAATGGAAACGGAACGGAACTCTGTGTCTTCGGCAGCAGTCTGCCCCCATCCGACCCTCGCCCCGCTCTGGCTATGTTCGAGCTTTAATTGCCTGGCTTGTTCGCCGTGTGTTTCAGCGTTTAATTAAACCTACAGCGCGCTTACAGCTTACATCTTACAGCTCTCAGCTCTCAGCAGCGTGGCCTTTTTCTATTGTGCATACGACAGCAGCCTCGGTTTCAGCCTCGACAGAAACAGAAACAGTTGCAGCCACAATCAGAACAAAAACATTACCGGGAGGCCTCAGTGGGGCGAAGTTTTATGTGTGAAAAACGCCGCCGCCTGGGAAATGTTTACGAGGAGCAGAAAGAGAGTCGGGATGCGACTCGAACTGGGACTGAACTTGGGTGTAGGAGGCACCATGCTGGGGGGAAACCTAACTGGGAGATGGGGACCCCGAGAAGACACCTTGGGCCCAGATTTCACCCAGTCAGTAAGTGCAGGCGGGCCATGTTCCAGATAACCAAGGTACATGTGTACACATATGTAGGTGCCTGAGGTGGCTGAGATTATTAATATTATTACTTAGGGGAATTTGAATCCTGACTTGCTTTAAAACATAATAAATTACAGGCAAACTTAAGGAAGTTCCTCTCTATAATGCCGACTCCGGAAGTGAGCTAAGCTTCGAGTCTTAATTGTATCTTTTAATACCCGTTGTAAGATCCCTAACTTTATGGCTCTGCACACTTGCTATACTCGGAATCTTAAAGATATTTCTTATCTAAGATTCATGTACAATGTCAATGACATTTCCCCAAAAAACAAGCTAGTCTTCTTCATGGTTTGTTGCCTCTGTCATAACAATTTGCTAATCCAATTATGCAATCTTAAGACGCGCGAAACAATTAACACTTTACAGCTGACGAATCTCGGATCTAAACACCATTTTCTCTTCTTTTTTATTTCGCGAATAACTGGCCATTTCCCCGTTCCAGCGAGAAAGTGAATTCAGGCGTTCATAAAAAAGAAATTATAGACAAAAGAAAAACAAACACATTTTCATGTTGTTAAATATTTTTATGCGTTTCGGCTGTCGATGCCCGGCGTGAGCCGTAAAAAAGTGAGTTTCACTGCCCGACAATAAAGAGGCGGCGAGAGAAAATGAATAAAAAAGCGCTCTCCCGGGATTTGCACTGAGCCGAGCCGCGGCTGAGCTGAACCACCTGTGAGATAATCTAAAGTGTGGCTCATTATTTTGCCCGAGAGACAACGAAGAAGATTTAGCGGTTAATAAGCGGCTGCGTGAGAAAAGATTTTTGCGCTGGCAGCGGGTTCAGTTTTTACGTTTTTCATACTGATTTTTTTTTTGGCTCCACGATGTTTTTATTTTTGTTGTAAGCTGGGCACTTGTTTAATGTTTCGTTAGTTACATAATTAATTATGAGCCGCAGGAGAAGGTGGCGGAGGTTCCAGGCGGACTCGGGTTGCATGCAAAACCAGCGCCACGCCCACACCTCTGCCGCAGCAGCTGCTGCAACGGCTGGCTCACACATAAATTATGAAAGCCAAACAAGAGGAGAGAAAGAACCGTTAATGTTAATAACATGCTTTAAGATACACTGCACTAAAAACAATATGTGCCTCCCTGCTGCCCCCTCGATCAACTCGACTGGGAGAGCCATTCTTCTGCCCGATTGAACGGCAATGCGAGGAAGGAGCTGGAGAGTGGAGTCAGAGTCGGAGTCGGAGTCGGAGTCCAAGATGCGGACCCGGCGAACGGGAGGCGAACTCATTACGGAACGCTCACTTCCACTCGCAATTAGTTGTATGAATGAATTTATGCTAATTATAGGCCTCGACGGCAAACGCAACGCGCTTTTAATAAGCCACCGAAAGAGACCTCGGGCTAAGGCTCTGCCTGGATTTTTCGGCCTTTTGTTTCAGCTTCATTCTTATCTTTCTTTCGGGCCCATCCCCCTTTGTTTTTCCGTGTGTTTTTCTTTCGATTCGGTTCAGTTTCACCTGCTAACCCACAAATGTAATGAGCCATTGACCAAAGTAGACAGAGAAGCCGGCAATGAAGAATGGCCCAAGGGGAAAGAACGGTAAATGTGCGTGTGTGTGGCATGCGGTTAGAGTTTGGGGAGGAATCCACCAAAAACAAAAATTTAGAAAGACAGACTAGGGAATGTTCTGCGGTTCCATCAGAATTTCCACTTAGAATTTCCATGTGAGCGTAACCGAGGGAAGAGCTACATTTTAATTAACCCGCCTGGTATGTATAATTTCTGTGGCCGGCCGAAAAACGTTCTGCTGCCTTCCATGACTTTTGAATCCGCGTTTCGGCTGATGCGTTTCCCTCGCCGGGGTTAGATATGTCTATCAATTTCCACTAATTGAACGTTAACAAGCCGCCGCTGCCGCGGAGCGCTGCCAGCGGTTTTTCCATCTATCAATCATGTAAACTACTCGGCGATTCCAATCGGATTGCTGGGACTCGGATCCACCAGCGGTGAGAGAGAGATGCATACAATTTGGTTAGTTATTAGGTGAGATCGGGCCATTCGCAGCTGCTTCCTTATACGCCACGGCCACGGCCGCGGCCAATTCATCCTCCTCGTTAATGTCTGGATCATAAACAAAAGACTCTGGCAACGAACTAACCATACATACGCGCAGCTCTGATTGCGGCCTGCCGAGTTTCCATTACAATTTGCTAATAGCTTTTCGCCTCTGCTGCTGCTGCTGCTGCTGAGAAATGTAATGAAAACAGCACAAAAGATCTCTTCACCGGCTTTCAAATGAACTCATTTGCCGATGAAAATCAAATTGAAAACGTTTACATTGAATTCGATTTGCTTGCGGTCTCGCAGGCCTTCTGAAAGGTCAGAACACTGCCGATGCCGTAGCCCGGCTTTCAATATATTCAATGAGAAATTTCTCTAGTTTCGTATGCAGGTTCCCAGGCTGTGAGGCCACAAAAGGAATAATATTTCGGTTCGTTCGATTTGAATTTATGCCAACTAAATGCCAAATGCTAATTGACTTTGCAGCCATAAAAATCGAGCCAACTAAAAAAACACTTTCTCAGCCAAGGAGCACAACCTGACGCTGCTGGTCCAAGACTCCTCCTGCTCACTGAGCACTGGCTCAGTACACCAGCCGGAGCCGGAGCCGAAGCCGGAGCATGCATAATAAATATGGCTTGGCTTTTGTGGAGCGCGGCGGCTGAGAAATGAGTGCTTGGTCCGGCGGCCGGCAAAGGAGGAAGCAGCATATTAGCGGCAGCAGCGCGCGGACTCGGCGGCATTATCATAAACTAAATATAGCAGCAAATATCAATTTGATTGTGCTGGCCGGGCGCACAAATTGAGACCGGTGCACAATGGCCTCCGCAACTCCACTGGCACTCCACTCCACTCCACTCCAGTCGTTGGATAAAGACCATCGGGATCGGGCTGGCATTGTGTTGCAAGTACCGTTGAGGTTTAGCGCATGTCCGGCGTGTCCGGCTGCTGGCCAGTGATAAATTATCACTGTTGGCCGGGCCATTACTTTTCGGAAATGTACGAGGTGAGCGACTGCAGTTGCTCAGCACCACCATTGCCGCCGCTGCGCTGAGTTCTGCTAACTTATAGCCGGCAATGAAAATGAGAATCAGAATGGGATGACGATGAGAATGCGCTTTAGCCGATGGGCACACTCTAAGAAAATGCTAACATCAAAATTAATGCTTTCTGAATCAAATAAATCGAGTTCAAACTGTTTTGAACTCTTGGTGAAATGTTGGAGAACTCAAAGTTGAATGTAGAGAGAAATAAAATAGATAAATATTGGTTAGAATATTTACTCAAGGTAATTGTAATGGCACACGTTTAAACATATAATTCTCTCTTATTTTCCTTGATTATCTCCATATAAAAGCACATTTATATTTGCTTAAAAAAAGTACAAAATGTTTATGAAAAACTCAGGAATCCATATTTACTTTCAATGAGGTTCAATCAATTTAAATATAGCAACTTTTGCAGTTCTTTTAAACATTTTAAAAAAGAAACTTCCCATTATTTTACTTTAATTCTTCCTTAAATTTCTTTCTCTGCAATGCGGTAACCCAAGATTTACAGAGAAGTCATCCAGAGATACGCTTCGTAGCCTCGAGTTTTGGGGGCCAAGGCGTTGGCGTTTATTATGCAAATATTTTAGCCTTAACTTGCGGCTTCAAATTAATATTGCTCAGCTTGGAGCTGCACTTGGAGGTGGAGTCCAAGCTGGAGTTGGAGTCGGAGCTGACGCTGGAGCTGCAGCTCGAGTTAAAGTTCCGCGGCTGAACAATGTCGCATTCATTTAACGGCACTTGGCTGATTGTTATTTAAAGTTCAGTTCATAACAATTGTGGCCATGCCGAGGTGCAGCGGAGTGCGGAGTGCTGCTGAGCTGATGCTTTGTCCGCTTCGCAATTTACGGCTTTTGCATAGTTAACAACTTGATTGGTAGCGCTGGGCAGTTGGCAGCAGCCTGACATTGAAATGTAGGCCTTGCCATCATCGATGCCCGCCAATGATTGTCGTTGTTGCTGCTGATGTTGCTGCTGATGTTGCTGCCGCTGCTGCTGCTGATGTTGTCGTGGTTGTCTTCTTTGTGGCTGTTGTCATGCTGCATAAGTGGAGGACTGGTTGCCGCTGTTGCATAACTAACAATGTTTAGAGCGCATAAATACATGGCCGCGGCAGCAACAGCCAGAAGAACAGCAAAGCGAACTCCATCTAACATCTAACATTCAGAGTAACGGAGTCCCGCACAAATGCTCATGACATGCAAAGGAATTTCAGTTATGCTGCCCCATGCGGGGCGTGTTTCTGTGGATCGGATCCCGGGATATACTATATATCCTATACCAAGGCAGTATCCAGCCATTTAGCAATGCAAATTGCGTTGTTTAGTTTATAGATAATGTCATTCAGAATGCTCGCACAACTATCACAAAAATGCTCAACGAACTTGCCGAGTTACAGAGCAAGTTCGCTGCCAAAGTCTTTCGATAAATGCACTTGATAAGGCCCGAAGAACGACGGCTGACATTGGGGCAAAAAACGTAGCAAATCTACGGGTAACATTCTGATGCCAAGCAGAGAATGTAGATTTTGATTAGTGAACCTACTTACTTTGGCTCTGATTTAAGCTGCAATACTAAACAGCACATTTAGACATAAAGTTCGAGTTGGTTTATGCTCCATAAATACGTTTAACCCCAAAGAAAAGCATAAAGCCAAGAGAAACATCTCTCCATCCAGCTACAACTTAATCTTCGTCAGAGAGCAGGCGACAGTGACAGGCTGCCAAGACACTATATGGTCATAAGCCAGGCAATTAACACTTGACATTCTTTTCACTTTTTGTCGGCCGTTGATATGCTGTAGGCCCCATATAGCGGCCCCACTAATCGCCTCATAAAAACGCACACATTTTATTTCAGCTACGTGACAAACAGAACTTTATGGCCCCAAGAACTGGAGAATCTGAGAATGGAGAATCCAAGCGAAGGGACGGCAGAATAGAGAGTTCTTTGGGACGTGCGGATGGGGACATTTCGCTTTCTAGCAGAGCAGCCCACATTCTGGCCATTCCATTCTTTGACTTCGGATTCCGAATCGGAGCAGAGCCGGTGGCTACTTTCCTGGCACTGGGTCTACTTGTGGCTGCTCCATTGTCCGATGGCATCAAATTCTACTTGAACGCCGCTCGCTCACTCGCTAATTCGAGTCAATAAAAAAGCGTTTAAAAGCAAACAATAATGAATGCTAGTTGCTCTGGCGGCCGGCTATTAGAAATTCTAGCAAACTGGCTCAAAGAAGCACAGAAGTGAAAGAAAGCCAGGCCAGACGTAAATTAAATGGAAACTGCCAGGCAAAAAAAAAAAAAAGAAACAGAAACAAGAAACAACTAAAAGGCACAAAAAGCGTAGCTTTTTCAAAATCTAATGGTTTGCCGGCACGTGTCTCTTCTAAGCTTTTCTCTTCGGGAAATTCTTTCTTGGAGGCGAGTAAAAGTAAAGATTCATAAAGAGCCGAGCGGGTCGAAAACCACTGACAGCCCAAACATAAATCCCGGCAGAGCCAAAATACTAAAGCCCGAAAAAGGAAACGGCGGCCGCCGCACGAGGAAAAACAGGCCGTAAAAAAATCTAAACAAATTGAAAAGCGCACGCCAAAGTCGCATCATCATCATCGTAAAGCTGGAAAACTGAAAACTGGACCTGGAAATCAGGTCGGCGGTCGGCGGTCTTCGGTCTTCGGTCTTCGGTCGTCGGTCTTCTGTCTTCTTGGTGGCCTCGCCTCCCACAGTCGCATGATTTATGCCCAGCTAACTGTTCCGAATCCCCCGAAGAACACCACCCACCTGGGCATGTGTGCGTCGCAGATTTACGACTCAATCAAATGCAAATTGCGAATGGAAAATGCTGGATGGTAAATGGAAAATGGAAGGAATTTTCGAGGCGCGCATTGTGCGGCCCAGAGCCACCTGTTGCTGACCTAGTTCGCGGAAAAACGGTTATAAATTGCGTGAAAATGCATTACGCAAGTACAAAAGGCTGTGAATGGTGGCAACATCATCATTATCCTCATCGTCATGTGAATTGGCCGCTCCAGTTTTGCTGGCTAATTTATGCAACATTTGTTCGCTGCTGTGGCAGGTGGAAGCTGTCGGCGCACGTAACTGTCAACATGGCGCGCAAACTAACTGTAAACTGCATATGCACCACCAGCACCAGCACCACTACTAGCAGCAGCAGCACCACCACCCACCATAGAGGCAGTGAGCCACCGACTGCGCGGCTAATTGTCGACGCTTTTTGCATTTAAGCCAATTTGCGTTCACATTGTTGCCAGTCTGCCAGTTGCCAGTTGCCAGTCTGGCAGGCTGCTGGAAAACGGCTGCCATCTAAATACCTATGCCCGGATAGCTTCTTGGCCAAGATCTCGCGCCCCGGCTATCCGTATCTGTGGAGTCTAGAATGTGCCATTAACCCATTTGGGAGCAGCTCGGCGGCATTTCGGCCCGAAAGATGCACACACACAAACACACAGAATGTTCAATTTAAATGCACGGCGACAAATTCAATTAACCCATTAAGGATAACACAATTGATGAGCCATCGAAGGCGGCTAAGTGTTTTCCGATAAATATTATGAAGGCAGTTTCATTGCAACGACTTCTTTACGATAAACTTGAAGTTATTACACATTAATTAAACAACTCCTGCTGAGAGCCACATCCTTGACACCTTGTGCCAAATACTGAACTTATAAAGCCATATATGCTTAGCTCTCCCCAACTGGCAATCATATTTCTTGAACATAGTGTTCCATTCCTTTTGTCAAGATTAAAATACCTTTCCATTCGGTCATTTGTCAACAACAAGCCGTGTGTGTGCACAACAGGTACGAGTACAGGCGGACCAAAGGATGAATGGCAGGCACTTAAATATGTGGCACTCAAGGGGTTAAAAGCGGCTTACGGCAGCTAAGACAACAAACAAACAAACAAACAAACAAACATCGAAGAAACAAACAAGTTTTTTGTTGCTCAAACACTGGCCTAAGCAAACAGAAGCACAACAATTTTAGTTTCGAGCTAGAGTTTGGAATTGGAATGGGAATGGGAATGGGATTTGTTTGTTTGCCAGATGGATTGACTGATTGATAGACTGACTGACTGAATGACTGGCCGTGGCTACCAGCCTTATGATTTCGCTTGCCGACGCTGCGCTAATTTGTTGGCATCCACTGGAATTGGCCAAGACAGGAAGGCAGCAAAAACGAAAGACTGAAAACGCAGCAAATCGAAGCGCAGCTCCGCTCAGGAATCTGGCAGACAAACGCTGCCGACATTGTCTGCTGGCAAATTCCTGGTAATTCTCTCTGTTTGATTTATTAACCATCATTACACACATTCGATGGCCGCTGATGCCTTGCTGCCGGCAGGCAATCAGAATCAATATCTCAGCATCAGTTGGACTTCCGGTTCAGGTGTTTGCCGCTGCCATTTGCCAGAGGAAGAGAAATCCTTTTAGCCAAAAGCAGAAGTAAGGAAAGGAAACCAGCAGCAGCAACGGCAACACAGACTATGGACCCATAAATAACCACCAAAAAGAGAGTCAGTAGCCCAATTGGCCAATATATATAGAGCCGCGTTTATATATAGAACAAGTCACATTATATAATTTGCACTCGCTGGATTTATGGCCGGCCAAAGTTGCCATTTGTGGCAAAGTTGGCAAAGTTGGCAATGTGGCGATGCGGCGATGTGGCTTCCATGCTGAATGCGTCTTTAAAACGCAATAAATATTAAAGACACTGGCCTCCGTCCTCTGCGTGCAGTTTAAGCCGCTCTGCAATTGTATCTGCCGATAGGCAACGCGAAAATGCTGCCGCCGAGAAAAGCTAACCGCTGCCGATGCTTCGGAAAAGTGGAACAGGCCAACGGCTCTCGGGCCACATGCAACTGCCAGGCGGCAGCCAAGTCGAGTGGGTTCTCTGGCTCTGTTCCCTCTGTTCTTGGCTAACAATATTCATTGCACAATTATGCCTTGCCTGATTCTTATACCAGATCTTAATGCTTTATATAGTCAGCTAATTTATGCAGTGTCTGCACGTCAGTCAGGTGAAAGATACAAACACACTCGCACACACTCCGCACCGCATCTTCGGCTCAGCCCACGCCAAATTATTTGCTATTTAGCCAAACATCAGCCTAGTTAGCGGGGGCCCCCGAAACTGGGTCGATGATATGCACTGGAATGCAGCAACTGCAACTGCAACTGCAACATAGCAGCAGCAGCAGCACAGCAGCTACATCAGCAGCAGCAACTGCAGCAAGAAGGCAGCATCTCTGCAGCTGACTTCCTGTACGAATTCAGCCTAAACGAATTTCTCTTTGTTGACTTTGTTTTGGTTGTAAAACATTATTCGGTTTGAAGTCTCGAGAACCTAGCCACTATTTGCAAGTAAATCTTGATCTATCACGGATTTAATTCCTTTTCTTGGATTCTTTTTTGTGATTTAACTATTTTATTACAGAGTCTTTCAGTTTATGACCGTCTAAGATCACCATAGAATTTAGATTTCTTATGCAGTTCCTCCTTTGCAGGTTCCTTCTCGTCTATAAACCCCCTAGTTTTTATGGTTCTATTTCATAGTTTTCACTTCATTTTAATGAATATTTAAATATTTCCTGTTGTAAAAGTAACACTTGCCTTCCGCTTGTTTTTTACTTTCCTACTAAATATTCTGGCATTTTTTACGGAGGCTTTTCAAAATGCAATTTCCTGTGTGGCAACTTGTTGTGATCTAAGTCATAAAATCAAGAGAATTTTCCTTAGGCATGAACGGGGTGCTTTTTATTATTTTTTGTAGAACTTTGCCTAGGGAGTGACTTGGGTTTTTATAACATTTAAATGCTGCCTTTATAATAAACGAGTCAAGGTGACACCTTTAAGGGGAGTGCCCTTTTTCCAGTGTATTCCCTAGGAAAATTTCGTTCTTGTTCTTACAAATTTCTCACGTATTCAAATTTTGTTAAATTTACGAGAATTCTCACTCCTTTGCTACGTTTTCTGTCGATTCTGTGCCATGACCCCGCGAACTTGACATAACCTCTTCCCATGTTTGATTTGGCACATACCTTAACTGTTTGCTCTCGTGCTCTTCCACTTCGGTGTAATCGAGCGACAATCCTCTGGGATCGAGTCTAGTGCCGCTCCGTGTGTGTGTGTTGTGTGTGTTGTATCTGTAAGGCAAACAAATGCAAATTAGTTAAATATTGGCCTGGCAAGCAAACAACAATGGTTCGGGACTGAGCCACAAACCCACTTAAAGTACGGCTGGTTCTGGCGTGTTATCAACCCCGCGATATACATCTGGGCAGCTGCATCGGCATCAGCAACAGCATCTCCATCTGCATCTGCCTTGGCAGCGGCGGCAATTGAGTTTAGTGTGACAACGTTTAATGTGAAAACGAGAACTAAATAAATAATTTTTACCAGCACCAGAGAGACGCCGGCAATGGAAGGCAAACAATGAGATGCGGCGATAATTTCATTATAAGAGAAAACTTAGGGAGATCGCTCCACGACTGAAGATACAGATGGATGGTGTATCCGTCTTGACGTGGAGCTCTGTTATCTGGAGTTTGAATCGTCAGCAGGTGACATTGAAGTAATTTACTTGCTGTTGCCAGTTTCCACCGCTACCCACACAATTTATTTGCAACTATTTAAGCGGAGAAGAAGAAGGAAGCAATGCCGATGCCGAAGCCGAGGAGCCAGCTCCAGCAAGAAAAAAGCCAAGACAAAAAAGAAGCCGAGCCAGGTAAACCAAGGCACTGAGATCTTGGTAAGTATTATTAGCCAGCAGCAAGCAGCAAGCAGCTAGCAGCCGGGAGTTGAAGTCAAAGTCTCAGCATTTGCAGTCACTCAGAGCACTTCTTTGGCCCCGCGAGCCCGCGGGTTTAGGCCTCTTCTGCTTTGGCTTCTTGCTTTATTATTGGCTGACAGTGTCGCTGTTGTGGCAGTTGTTGTCTTTGCTGCTGCTTCTGCTGCTGATGTTGCTGTTGTTGCTGCTGCTGCTGTTGCCAATGTTGCTGCTGCTGCTGCATTTCGCATTCCATGCTAGCGAAAGTTGACCTAGTCGAGGATCGCGGTTTTTGTTTCTGGCGTTGGAGGCGGCCGCCGTGTCAGAGGGGCAGTTGATGCAGTGCAAAATTTGCTTATAAATAACGAAATTAAATATGGCCAAAAGCCAAATAACTCAACTAGCTGAAAACTTTTAGCACATTTGCAGCGCGGAGTTTCTCCTCGCTTGATTCTGCCAACTATCAACTGGCCGGGCCAACAACTACCAGCCAGCATTTGCACAATTAACTATGCAATGCACGCGCCGAGTGCTCCGATGGTACGATGCTCTCCTCGAATCGTTTTTCCGAATCGTTTCTTTTCGTTTTGGCCACTTTCTTTTGGCAGTTTTAAAATGCAAATTGTCTTGATGATGGAGTGCCGGGCATTCTAATCAACCTTAGGATTTCTGTGCAAGATCTCGACTCTTACTTTCGATCTGTATCAAGCCGCTGACGTCAGCAGTTTGAGACAACAAGAGATTTCCGCTTGGGGGGAAACGAAAAATTGAAGCACAGAAAGGAACAGCTAACAAAGCGAAGAAGAACACCAAACCCGATTGTACAGCAGGCGGAAGCCCCAGCAGACATTGAACTGTAACACTTTCTATTGAGGTCAGCCGAAAAAAAGACCCACAAAGTAATAATAAAAATGCCATTGAATGGGTGTAGAGAGGCCAGAAAACAAAAAACTCAAGCTAAAAGCACGGCTCGTGGCCTGCTGTCTCATAAAAGGCGGCCAAGTGCCAGTGCCAGTGCCATGCATGGCCGACACACAATAGAAATCCCCGAAAATGCCAGGCACGTTGCTCGGATGCAACTCCCCCGTCGTAGAATCCAACAGAAATGAAGACCAACTAAGTCTCTAAATCCAACCTATTAATGTAATTTTTTCTCTCAATTTTCGTTGAGACTTTTCTTTAGTATATATATTTCCGAACTGAAACGCAGGCAATGTCAAAATGTTAACGGCATTCAATGGCATCCGCATCCACATCCACATCCACATCCACTGGCTGTCTCTGCGGCGGCTCCCAAGGAACCAAGGGGTCTTAGGTCTGGCGGGGTCTGAGGTCTGCGGCGCTTTCTTTTGTGCACCCAACGATGATTTTTTGTCACGATCCCAAAGCTGGCTGGCGCTTTAAACGTTTATTGGATTATTGTCATTAAATTTGTTTGGCCATTGAGTCCGGCTCTTGAAAGCGAAACTCTGAATCGGATTGGAGAAACTCTAAGCATTGGAAGGGAAGCCCTTGGCATGAGTCAGAGGTTAGCTCTAAAGAGGCGCTACTGGACTTAAGGTGACCTTGTCTAAAGAAGTTCCTAAAAATACTGATATTACAAGGGATATTTCTGTCAGCAACTGTCATAATACTTTTGGTATTCAATTTTAAAACAACTGGAAATAAAATGCTTTTCAGTCGCACTCTACAGGAATAATAGGAATATAAACTACAAAGTAAATACAGCAATAACACGTGTACCCAATATAATGTCGGGTCTTCATAACTATTCCAACTTAAAGTTCAAAGCGAGACTTGGTGAATATGACGAAGAGGGTCTTGACAATGTCTGCAGTAACAAGACGCCACAGGAAAGCAGCCTTAGCTACCGCGAAAAGTCCATTGTGGATAATCTCAATGCGGACCAAGATGCCACCACAAAAATCCAATATCTCACTTTAGAAGATGCCTTGTCGCTGCCGCTGGAGAAGCACAAGGTACTGGAGAATTACATGGATCAGCAGGAGGATGACCCTGTACTCCGCCAGTATCTCGTGGCTGGCGTTCATTGGGTCTCCCTGATCACCGAGCACCTGTTGAGCCATCCGTTTATAGTGTTGCGGCGCCAGTGTCAGGTCTACAATGCCTCAAAGAGCTACCACTTGCATCCCCTGGGACTCCTGCCCAGCATTGTGCACCTGCACCGAAGGCAGGGGCTGGGAACACTGTGGAAAGGTGTGGGCAGCTGCCTTCTGGTGCACGGCATGACCTTGGCCATTGACGATGTCATCTCAAAGTTCAGCAATGGGTCCACGGATGTGGATAGCCGGACGCCCTGGAGGCGATTTGGCCAACATGTGGCTCTCAAATGTATGAGCATCGCCTTGGTGGCTCCATTCCATGCTGCCCTTCTGGTGGAAACTGTGCAGAGCGACATAGCCAGCGAGAAGTCGGGACTCTTCGATGTTTTTCGTGAGGGAAGCCTGCGGCTATTTCACTGGAGTTCCCGGAAAAGCGGTCGCATGCTGCCCGCCTGGGCTTTGATCGGACCGAGTGTCTCCTTTGGCATCACCAAGTATCTGTTCAACCTGGTGATACACGGCGTCTCCTCACGCATCATGCGTCGGCGTATGACTCTCGCCTTGGATGTGCCTGGTCGAAAGAAAGCAGACAATGCCCTGGAGCAGCAGAATGCAGAGATATATGCCAGCCTGATTGCCACACTGACCACCGAGGTTATATTCTTCCCCTTCGAGACCATACTCCATCGGCTGCAGTTGCAGGGAACACGAACGATAATCGACAACCTTGACAACGGCTGTGCCGTGGTCCCCATCCTGACCAACTATCAGGGCTTCGCTGACTGCTATCGCACCACAATTATGACCGAGGGAGCCTGTGGCCTCTACAAGGGCTTTGGGGCCGTGATTCTACAATTTGCAGCACATGTGGCTGTCATAAAGCTGGCCAAGTGGACAATTAACCAAATAACAGAGGCCACATCCAAGAGACCTGCTCCCCGAATCGTTCAATACTATAGTATTGGGGATGGGCCAGACAATACCTTGGAGCCTGTAAGTTCTTCCATTTCCGGACCGGATTAGTGTCCAGTTAATTGCGAGTATTTGCATTAAATGTAACAATTCAAATTTATATGTATCGAAAGAACAAGTGTGTTAATTAAATTCAAAATTAGGAATACCCAAATTTGGACTACCCTTTTGTGGTTGTATCAGATATTAATAATTGAGAAAACCATAAGCAAAGGCATTTAAATACTCTAGAGACCTGTATGGTTTATTACTAAACTCTCCTAGTTTCAGGTGATTGAACATGCTTCTCAACTTTATGGACTGTAAACTATATTTGTGTTAAGTTTTATATTCTTTTCGTTGTTAATTTTTTCACGGCATTTTTATGTCTCATTCTCATGACTATGCTCGGGGTCCTGGGGCCTGCTTTTACTTTTCTTCCCAGCCAATTGGCGCTTTTCCTTTTTGGCATTGGCATTGGCAATGGCATTATCATTGCGGCAGACAGACAAATATGTATGAGCATTGCATCCACATATCCATCGGCGAGCCAGCTGGCAAATGTCAAAGTTTAAGCAAATACAAACGCCCGGCAGAGGCACTGGGGATGGTGATGGTGATGGCGATTGGCATTGGCATTGCCATTTGGTCGTGCCAGTTGGGTTTTCCTGAGTTGCACCCAAAGCATTTTCCGCCGCAGCGGCATCGTTTTTCGCGCATTTAATCGGCGACAATCACAAGGCAAGGCCTTGGAGCGGCACAGGCACAGGCGCAGGCCAAGAGGAGATCAGACGTTTTTATTTATGGCCAAGGAAGCCAAACAAGCGAAAGTCAAATTCTTCGGCGATTATTTTCTTGGCTGTTATTTTTTTTTCGGCTGCTTGGCTGCTTCTGCCGCCTGGAATCGTTTGCCAAAAAGTTCGGTGTCATTTCATCCTCTCCTCGAATTCATTTTTCTTTAGCCATTTCGGATTTTGGTTTTGGTTTTGGCTTTGGGATTGCCTTGAGCAGAAGGCGGCGTGCAGCAGGCGATGGTGATGGCACCTCCTGCCATTGTCTTTGGGTCCAGGAGTTCATTGATATTTCGACTGCGAAAAGTGAAACTCTCAATTGTCACTGTCCGATGTCTGTGTCTTGAACTTGGCTCAGATATCTTAGCCCCCAGCTGTGCCGATACTGATGCATGCAGCAGGCGAAAACTTTTTATTTTCAATTAAATTTCAATTAAAATATTACCGCAGCAAACGGCAACAAAATACTTTCACACAATCGCAAATTATTTCGGGCAGCACTTCTGAACGAATTAGCCAAGCTGCATGTCAGCCCCAGACATTTGGCAACGAAAGCGATCCGAAGCCAATCAAGTGGCAAACAGGCTCGGATCGGAGATCTCCTCGTGATGGACTGACTCTGGCCGTTGCCGTATTATTAGCCAGCCGAGATATGGCAGCCATCTCCGACCGATCGGCCGATCGGCCGATCGAAGACAGCCGTCAAACAGGGCGTATACTTAATGTGTGTAATTCACATGATTAAAACGATTTTGAATGGATGGAACTACTGTGGAATACAAAAAACGTGGGATAAACTGCACTAAACTATGCGCCAATAGATAATCTCGGTCTCTGGGGGGAAATCCGATGTGTAGAAAGCTGGTAGCCGCAGATGATATCATCGGCCAATTTCCTTCGATAATTTCTCAACCCAATTTCTTCTAGCTTGCGCATAAATTATCATGAAGCCACATTTAAGATCAGCCGAAAAGGTGCCACCATGAGCAGAGTTGAGCGTAGGGAAAACGCAAAATGCAAAGTAATTTAAAACAGAAATCTGGCCAAACAGTTATGTTACTTCCCTTGCTCCGACCATTGTTGGATAAAACTCTGCTAATTGCCCGGCCAAACACCGACCGTTGTATCAACTGACCCAAAAGTTGACAATCGCCAAATAAACAAAAATGGAAATTTGGCACACCGAAAAAACCAACATCAACAGCCGCAAAACTGTTAACCCAAATGAGGCTCTGACCAAAGAACTTGATGGCCCGCAGGGTTGGCGTGGCTCAAACCGATGCCGAGATTGCCAGATTGCTAGATTGCCTGGGCAATTGACAATTCTAGGCAGCGGTCGGTCGTCCGTCCATCAATCAATTTTCCTTGATAAACCGAAACGGAAGCGGTTTCTGCCTGACAATCACTGCTGCAACGATCGAACGATCTCTCTCTCCCTCTCTCTCCGCATCTGGCTACTTAGAATCCATTTCGCGATTTCTTCGACGACAACTTGATTAGAGCCGCCATTGATGACCATTGTCAGCCGCAAAAGTAAATTACAAATGGCAGGGAAAAAAGCATAAGCCCGGCTAGAAATCAAATGCAAAGAAACCCGCCGCGGACTTGCACTTGTCTTGCGCCAAATGTCAAATTAAATCTATCAATTTCACAGCAGAGTGAACGCCCAGACGCGGTGGGTCCCGACGATCCTGGTCTTGGCTCCAGTACCCATCAAATTTCCCGGCCATTTTCCATTTTCCAGACATTTGAAATTACTTCGCTGACACCGAGTGTGGGGTGTGGTCGTCGCTGGACTGGCTCCAAGGCCCAGCTGTTGGCATTTGATGTTGTTTTGGAACGTAATTGCAATGGGAGAACTTTCTGCAGCAGGGGCTTCTTCAACGCCAGCAGAGGCTAATCAACGCTAACTGCAACAAACAAGCTGGACAAACAAACGCAAATTGATTTCCGAGCCACGGAAGCCGGCCCAGGCCGGCTCCCAACTCCCAGCTCCCAGTTTGAGTCGGAGACGGAGGACCCGGGCGAATATTAAATGCACATGACAAATTGCAAAGCCGAAGGCTGAGCGTGTTGGAGATGCTCTTTTTTGCCCATTTGGCGGCAATTAAAGCGCACGCTTCGTCTAATCAACGGCGACTGGCAGGCTGCGTAAATGAATAGCTGCCAGGCAGGCACAAAACAGAGGAGAAGCCTGTGTTGTAACTGTCATGTCATCATGACGATGATGCCAACTCCCTAGCCAGGTACTGGCAACCAGCCACTAGCTACTAGCTACTAGCTACCCGTGTCCCAGCTCCATGGACCCAGCCCAGTCATGGCCAGGGCAATTATTGCGGGCAAATTTAAATACCAACTCCACGGCCATGTCCAAGGCAACAGAGGAATCCGTATCCCAGCCCTGGCCAAGACAGTAGCTGACATTCAATGCATCATTTCAGCCGGTGGTCCCGGGTCTTTGGCTTTAGCCTTGGCTTTGTCTGCGGCTCTCCAGATCATCATCACCGCCACTATGTATAACCACCGACAATCAGAGTCGCAGCCCTGTTCTATTATCTTCCCCCTTAGAGGCCCTTGGATGCGGGTTCTGACACGTTGCATTGTGGATTTCACACCACATCTGGGGCTTAATTATTTTAATTGCCCGACTTGTGTTCGCTTTTAATTATGGGGTCCCTAGATGATCTATAAAAGACAGCCCAAGACAGGGAAACCTAATGAATCTGTTGGTAATTAATGCAAATGTTAAGGGTGCCATAACAATTAAAAATACAATCTGAATACTTTGCAGCAATGCGAAATCAAGGGGATACTTAAAATGGGTTTAAATAATTCTTATTGCCTTGAGGATCTCTTTGGCGGATTAATTATGCCAGCATGTAAAATAGTTAGTTTTCGAATGGGAGTATTTTAAAAAGGAATAAAAAGGAGATTACTAAAGTAAGGACTTTAATGTCGTTGAAGATTTATATGCCTTTTTATATTTTATATTAAATAGTGCACTTTGTAAATTTACATAAATTACAATACAGTAGTTTTCAGATAAAAATATATCAATTTCATGACTGTTTTTTTTTTTTAATTACCAAATTTTCCATGAATCCTTGGTAGAACATGTTAATATTTCAAGGAAGTCATAAAGAATGCCTTATTATTATTATTATTATTAATAAATCTATATTTCTTTGCATTTATTAGGAAATAATATTCTAACCAAAAGTGTTTTAATTAGGTTTATAAATAAATGGATGAGTTTTTACTTGCAATAAATATAACATATATTTTTAATGCAATTTGGTTAATGCATAAAATGTTCTCTACATTTTTAAAGCCAAGTTTCATAGTTTTTTAATTTTATTTCAATAAGTAAGAAAATCAATATATAATTTCAAATGTGAAACACTTGAATTATTTATTCTAAGCTTCCTGAAGGACCAACTGAAATTCTAAAATCAATTGACGCAAGGTTGTTTCCAGCTACAGAAAATTCTTGCTGATCACTGTTTTGAATTTTTTACTTGTCATGGCACCTTATACACTCCATATCGCACACAGTACATCATTCTATATGTGTGGTAAAAGTTAATAAACACTCACTTGGCGGGGTTAACTGGCAACTGTAACTGTGACTCGACGTCGTTGTCGTCGTGAATTCTGGGAGAAGTGACCGAAAAGTATCCTTTCCTTTCGTATTGTTTTGGCGATCGCAGCTGAGTCACGCTTCACTTTCGAGATGAGTTTTATTCATGTATGTAAATGATCACTGTTTGCCGATCACACACATTGCACATTGACAAAGGCACTTGACTCGGGATATGGTGTATGGTGTTATTCCTTGTCAAAATCGCGTTTAGAACTGAACTTCCTGGCAGCGCGTTTGGGGTTCGTTCGGTTTGAGTTTTGGTTAGGTTTCTATGCGATGATGTACTTTTTGTGGGCCAGTCGAGTCGCGATCGCTGCGAACTTGACCGTCGAGAGTTGACCGAATAACTAAAGTAAATGTCGGGCTAATCAGTCGTTATATAAGTTACTCTCGGAGGAGCTTCAGCTCGAGTTTTCCTCTGCCGCAGATGTTGCTATTGCTATTGCTGTTGCTGTTGCTGTTGCTGCGCTGCTCGCGTGCGTTCGCCTTGACAATGGCCAGCGTTGTGAGCCGCTTCCGAGCAGCGGGCTCAGAAGAAAGCCACAAAGCAATCCGCGCAAAGAAAGCCAAAGAAATGAGCGGCAAAGGCAAATGGCTCAAACTCCGAAACTCGACTTTCGAGTGAGTTTCTCTCAAGAGGGGGAAAAGCAGCTGGTCGAGTGCTTGTGTTTGGTTTGCGTTTGCCTTTGAGTTTGCTTTTGTGTTTTGTGTTTGGCTATGTGCGGGACTTTGTTTGCATTTCACTCACAGCTACGCTCTTCCTGGCTCTCTTCGCTGCGAGTGAGCTCTCTCTTTGGAGGCTGGGGCACATGTGCCGGCGGTGGTGGAGTGATTCATTGAGTCCCGACCCGTCTCCATTCATAATTTCGATTACTAAATCCCCCAGAGAACCGGGAGGGTTCAAAAACGGGCACACACGACGTTCGATGTCATTAATTAAATTGAAATCAGTCCATCAGCGGATTGGAGTTGCGGCTACTAAGAACTATAACCGAGGGGAAAATCAATTTTGCCCATGAGATCGCACTTAGCCGAGTTATTGGTACATGAAAATTATGATATTACTTCTCTTTTTTTAGCCCAACGCTGGCTGAGATACTCGCCGTAGCTCCTCTTGTGGTCAGTTGCTGCAGTGGCAGTGTCGTGCATTTTATGCTCCATAAAAGCTGTCCAGCCCAGCAGCGCAGTTTAAACGAATTAGGAGCCCAAAACGAAGTCAACTGTAGGAGAAAGGCGGAGCCGCAGAACACAGCAATGTGAAATAAGCAACGGCAATCAATTGATCACAGGCCTCTCTTCTCGGTGGCTGCCAAAGAAAGTTACATGGTAAATAAACAAATAGTTTGATAACATTTCTATTAAGTCATTAACATGCTAAGCTCATAAATTGAACGATCTATGGGATCGCATCTCGGGCCAGTGTAAACACAAGCGATCACAGAACAATCGACACAAAAGGCCACCGAAAAATGAATCAATTTGGAATCGTTTTGGATCGGATCGGATTGGATCGGATCGCATTGGATGACGGGAGGAAGACCTTTCGCTTTCAATGAAGCTGAGCGGGCCCAGCAGCACGATCTTCTGCATACTGATGAGACCAGGCTGTCGACGACGACGACGACGATCATCACGATCTGGAGAAAGCCAGATATCAGCGAAACCAAAGGCCAAGACAGACAGACGACAAAGCGACAATTGCTAAATGAAATGTCGCGCAAGGAAGCGCAAATTGTAACTCTGGCAAAGCGGCAATCAAATGTCGCCGGAAATGTTTACACAAAGCGAGTGCGCTGAAGAGAATATGCCCGAAAATGTTTAGCTTTTGGAGGGAGGTTAGAAAGGCAATTTGCATTTCACCGAAGCCGTGTGACAATGACAGCTGCTTAATGATGATTCACCTTGATTTGCGAAGATTTAAGCGCTGATTTCTTCCCCGAATCCGAATCTGTATCTGTATCTGTATCTGTATCTGTATCTGTGCTCTCTTGGTGTGACTGTGAGCAGGTGCATTTGTTGGCCAGAATCGCAGATCTTCTTCTGCTTTCGTTTTCGGTTTTTGTTTATTTCGGGTGAAAATGAAAACGTGCAATTTTGTCAGCGAAATAACACAGAAAGCAGCTGCAGAGGCTTCATCAATCTCTTAAGCTAGTTCGTCGCTTAAGTCTTTCGTTATTATTTATACCACAAACACCGGATTTTAATTACATCTCATTTTGAGTTTCTCGACGATTTCAGTCTTATTTTATGCTTTGCTCTGCCTCGGAAAAATCATTCTCTCACTGCCCGCAGCCATGAGATTTTTATGGTTATTGGGCTTTTGCCCGCCTGCCCGCCTCCGTTGGACTTTCCTTCTTGGCCTGTGAAAATTCTAACAGCATCCGCTAGCTTTTTTTTTTTTTTTTTCGTATTTCGCTGCCTGCTGATTAAGTTGCTGCTGCATCTGCTGCAGCCACTGCGGTCGTCGCCGCTTCATTCAGTAACGAAAATGTGCCAAAAACAAACAAAGCCTGCTGGCAAAATTTGGTTAATTTTTAAAACCGAAGCGGGAATGCTCTAGGGATTAAGGAATACCTATTTATACATCTAAACTTTTACAGAATAAAGACAGCTAAATAAATTAGTTCGAAATTTACTTCAAATAAAGCATTTTTTATGATTAAACATTCTATATTTGCACTAACTTTGTACTTAATATTTCGTTAAGACCAGAATTTTCCCTGTAGAGTAACGTTCTAAAGCCCGGTATATATCTTTTACTGCTTTCCATAAGTTCACTATACCCCTTTAGCAGAAGATCAGAACCCAAAAGAGAACGAGAACAAGACCTAACGTTATCCCATTGTAACTGAACGGTTGTTAACAAGGGGCTCCCGAGCCGGAAAGGCAACGAAGGCCCAAACGAAACGATGCAAGTACAAGTAGAGAGCCAAATTGGGCGTAATATTATGCCGGGACCGGGTGAAATATGAGCTGAGAAAATTTTATTTCAGCTTTGTTTGTCGAAATGCAAAGTGTCCAAGGCCCAGAGGTGGACCTAGTTCGGGCCTCGGGCTCAATATTAGCTAGTGATTGTATTAAAATATTTATTACTTTATTTCAGGCAAGATTCGGTTGTTGGCCAGCCCACTAATCTAAGCTGACCGCCAGGCCTAGTTCTGGTCGTTAAATATAGAACATATAGAGGCCCGATTTATGCCCATTCGACAGCTAATCAGGTCGACATTTACCATTTATTGTCGGGCCGTGGGAGTGGGAGTGGCGTGGCGTGTATCTGGAGGATTAGGGTTTAAACGAATTCAATTTGCGGGTCTCGAGGTGGCCGAGCCTTTTGCTGTAGTTTTTTATGAGCCTCGGAATAGGGTGGAGATTGCAATCTCCAAAAAATTCGGCCACTTGTTCAGCACAAGTCGTAAACATTTATGGCTCACTTAAAACTGGCCGAAAATTTTTATTTTTTGTATTTTTTTTCTGGCACATACAACAGAATCCAATAGAGATCCATCTAAAGTGTTTATTTCCTGCAATTTTCTAAAATATTTTCTTGGCTTTTTGTGTGACAGCCGAGACACGTTTCCAATTCTTTGCAGAGCCATTCGCGCCAAAAGAAAACACAAAACGCGCAAGTTCTTTTGGCGGCTCGGTTCAAAGATGCTTTGTGTTGGCTTAGGCAAACATCATGCGGACTGTTACCATTTTTTCTTGATTAACAATTGTCCGGCGAGCCAAATATTTAAAGCATGAAATCGTTTTGCCATACGTGTGTGTTCATCGAACTATTTTCTTTACTCCCAATAGAAACAATTCAGAACGAGAACTTTAAGCGCAAACAAAGGGCTATCTCTGATTGGAGATTGCGATCGCTTGGCCAAAAACATAAATTGGTTTCAGTGTGAGAATTTATTTATTAAGATTGCTGCGAATGCTGCGAATGGCCAACGCCTTTTGCCCCAACAAGTTCAACGCCCCTCGGAGGCCTAAAATGAAAAGTTAAAACGAATTCGAATCCCAATCCATATCCGAGACCTCAAGCATAAGCCCAAAAACCGAAAAACCTTTCTGGGCAGATAAAACGCAGCGTTAATTAAAGCCGATTACCGTAATTTGTTCGTGTCCGCCGGGCCTCTGGAGCAGCGGGCCGGCCCTTTATGGAATGTATCTCTCTCGAGACCATTTGGGAGCTGCAAATTCGCCGAATGTCAAGGGAGAAGTATCGAATGTATTCGGTGGAATGCTGACGGTGGTGCTGCTGCCTTCGGGTACCGTGGCCAAAAGCGCGTGTGACCCCAAAAAGAGAAATTTCATCCAGATAAATGATGCAATTCCCGTGGCTCTTTAGGGGCCGAGCCCTTTTCTAATTGACTAATTAGGCTGAGGTTTTAATAAAGTATTTGGGGGCCTAGGGTAGGGAATGATTTATGTCGCCCCTTGATTGATCTTTACTGGGAATTCCGCGGCTTCAAGTAGTCTCGGTTTTTGTTTTATCTGGCTTACATCGCTGGTAAGGCTAGGTAGGCCTCATTTGGCATTGCTCTTTCTAAAGAAAGCAATTTTTGCGACAACTGAAAGATGTCAGTGCTGTGGCATTCTAAGCTCGGTGAAAGTTGTTTTTGTCAAGAACTTCTTGCGGCCCGCCGCTGTTTTGTGTGCTCAATAGTGCGACAAATGGTCAACTGTCTGAGCAGCATCGCCATCTCCATCTCTACTCCATCTGCAGCTCCATCTCCATCTCCGACTCAAACTCCACAACAATCATCATCATTGCTGTCGCCGCATCATCATCAGCTCACGTTCTAAGTACAGATTGGCATGTGGCGATGCCCGGCTTAACACAGAAATCATAATGGTAATGGCAATCATAATAGGAACAATAAAAAGAGAATCCCAGAATGGCCATCAGAAAGTAAAAGACTCTAAATGCCAGCGCTTGGATTTGTTTGTAATGACAATTGACAGACCGACTTGCACTTGTCCGTTTAATCTGGTTTGGTTTTGTTTCCATTTCGGTCTAGATATCGCTTCATTATCTCTACTTCCATCTTAATTCCTGGGAAAATTCTTTAAATACAAATATTTTGTATTCTCCTTTTTTGTTTTAAGAAGTAATTTCATAACTATAAATATCTTAACGTGAGGATAACTTCTCTTAGCTTGGGAAAAATAGTTTTTAGCATAGTTATCATTGCTTTAATATGGTTTCTAGTTGAGGTTTAGCTTGTACAATTTGTATTATTCCAGAAACAAGACTTATTACTTTGTATTCTTATTTTATGCAATTGATTATTAGTTCTCATGGCCTTTGCCACCTTCCTGAATTATTTAAATCATCAAAGGGACTTTAAAATTATATATTTCCTTATTTTTAGCATGCTTCTCTACTCTCTAAATGCAATTAAAATTCACACACCCAAGCTATATACATAGATATATACCTGGCTCCCTCCTTCTCGACTCCGGATTGTGGCATTTGTCACGTTTATTCAGCTTTTTGGCCACTGTAAATTCTATTTAAATTTGGCTGCCTTTGCGGCCGCTCTCTCGTTGGGGGCTGGCTCTTTAGTGACGCTCGAAATTAGCCCAAAAGGCTTCAAATGTGTGGCTCTGTGTTGTCACGTTTCGAAAACGAGATTGGTACGGATTAGGCCGCAGACATCGAGCGAGCTGCCTGGCTGGCTTACTATGTAGCTTTCTGGCTATAGCTCTCTTTAGGCCCGGCTAACTGCCTTCGTTTGACTTTTTGATTCATTTACGCTAATTAGGTGACACAATTCTCACCTAATGTGCTCTGATAAGCGTACTGGAATGTTATGGAAAACCCCGCCGAAAACCTAAGCGAACGAAAGCAACAAATTGTTGGCTGCCAACAGTTTTGTGAAACTCATCTACCCGCTCCCGTTCCCTTTCCCTGTGGCAGAGCAGGCAACTACTCCTACCGAGCCGTAGATAGTTAGCTGGCTGCTCATTTAAATTTTACACACAGCTCCCTGGTTTTGGCCAGGCCATTTTTGGTGAGTCTCTTTCTGGCTAGCTGGCTTTCTGGCTTTCCGGCGGCGGGTATCTCCGCCGCGGAGTTGCCTGCTCCCGAAAACAATGGGCACTCGTATATCATGATAATCATAAAAGCCATACACTGCAGCCAGCTCCGCAGCTCCTCTTCGGATGCTCCAGCTCCTCCTGGCCATATATGTGTGGCCCGAAGGAGTCGCAGCATGGCAGCATGTAAAGCGCCGCACTCGACTTTGGTTACACGGCCCGTCTGGCCATAATTTGTTATCATATTAAAGTGCAACATGGACAACAGTTTTGCCGAACGCGATATACACCGATACCATGCTTACTCCTAACTTGACCACACGAGCACCGTGGGTGTTCGCAGATGGAAATTGCCCAGAAATATAGTTGGAATTCGGTTGAGAATTTGCAAAGAGAGCATCATTACGCAAGTGGCAATGTTGTTAACGAAGAATTTCCTTTGTTTGCTGAGCTTGTTAGGTGCCATTATTGGTTGAATTCATTTTCTTAATTTAGATTTTCATTGGGTTGGAAATTTTTGAAATTTCTAAGGTTAGTATATTGGCAACAACTCCTGGTAATGAATTATCTACCTTCACAATAGCCATTGTAACCTTGAGCGTTCTTTGATTACATTTTAGTTAGAAAAGGATTACAATTTGGTGAATTTTCTAACATTTCCCTCGCCACATCCCATTGTACTAGGGATGGCGGAAGTTTTAGAATTGTATTCTCTTTCGTAGTTATGAGTCTTTATGGCAGCATTTGTTTGGCTGACTGTCCGCTCTAGACCCAGATATCGAGGGAAAGAAAGAAAGAAAGAAGCTCGTTAGTGAGCGGCGAGAGACATCGACACCTTGTATGGATTATTTGCGATTGCGATTGCGCCCTTTCGCCAATTATTGTGCAATCAATATTGCATAATCGGACACCGTGCAACGCCCCAAAGGAGCTGCTGCTGCTACTGCTGCACTTACAGTGGCAGTTGCATTCTCGGCTAACAGCTTACCTAACGGCAGTCACACTTGTGGCACATAAATCAAACTCCCAGCTCCAGTTAAGTCTCTTCCGATCTGCCCGATTCGCCTGGCTCTGTTCTGCGTGTTATGCAAATGTCAGAGGTGTGCCTCTGCCATATCGTGTGTGGCTCGTGGGCATGGTTAGCCTCGCATTTCGAGCCATTACATTACGTCAAGGTCGGATTTGGACTGTGCCTCGCATGCATCAAATCAACTGGCAGCAATCAAAGCCAAGTTTCAGCAAGGTGCCTCGCCCGAGACGTGTTGGCAACTTGTTGGCCACCGGTCCAGCATTCAGCATCCATCATCCAGCATCCAGAATTCTAGATCCATGCAATGTAGGGTGGTGCCCGGTGCTGGCCAGGATTGAATGCTTCTCACCTCGAAATGGAGCACCGGGCTAACCAAATTGCCAGCACGTCTGCTTTGGCATTGCCAGCAAAAAAATTGATCGCTTGTGATTAGCAGCGATTAAGATTAGAACAGCACACCAGCAGCAGCAGCAGCAGCAGCCGAGGCGAAGATGAAAACATAACCCAGACCGAGATCCACACCCGGAGCAGGAGCAGCAGCAGCAGCAGCAGCAGAGGTGGCAGGAGCCAGTGCCACAGATACTCCAGTTGGGACCCGCGGTGTTTTGTCAGTTATGTGCAAAGTGGCCAAGAGCCGCTAACATTTTTCAATTAAAAAGCTAGTAAGTTGCCTGTCGATATGTTAGATCGACTTGTTATTACCTTGCAAGGTGTTTTTCTTTTTTATTGTTTTCAGTTAATTGAAAAATTTTCCAGCCTGAAGTCTAAGATTTTAAGCTAAGAACTTGGTTTGTATGTATTTCTTGCCGTTGTAAACAGTTGATAGATTTGGCTGTTGTAGGCTTTAATACATTTTCGATTAACTATAGTAAAATTTTCTAAAGTTTTGCAATTCCTTATTATAGATATACCACTAGGATCTATGGAATCTAGGAAAGAACACCCAGAGATTATATTCACATCTGTTATACCTCGTCCTGCTGCAGGGTATCGGATAATAAAAACGGCTAACGAGTTGGGAGCTTGCAGCTGCATCTGGATTAGATACTGGGAGGTTGTTACCACTGCCTTCGCCACCACCTCGGCCTTGGTTGGGTATCAGAGAGTGATCATCATAATCGGATCGCAGCACATCGCCTCGAATCGCATCGCAACACATCGATGTGTGTGCGAGTGTTGCCGGTGTTCTGTTGGTAGGCCTGTCATAAAACTTTCACGCCGAAATCTATATGTTTCATCGGGCTGGCGACTCGAATGATTGTGAAAGATGTTCGCTGAGAGATGAACTTGTTGCTGATGTTGTATAAGAAAACTTCATGCTGCATTCGCGGCAAGACGTGCTCTGAAAAGGCCGCTCTTTTCCGGCCTCTCTGCGAGTGTGTGGTAAATTATTAAAAAGCCATAACAAATATAAAAGAAAGCAAACCAAATAAATTGTATTTATGGCGCGTAGAGGCACGCGGCAGTTTGGCTAAAGGGTTTTTTCGGAATGGTTCGGCTGCCGTTGACATTATTTGCCTTAATTCGTGCACTTTCTTCTTGGCCCGCCAGTGGTCGTCGCAAAAACAAAGGCATTAAAAACAATTAGCTCTGGTCTTCGTCCGACTGTGCTGTGCTGTGCGTCGTGTCGTTAAAGATTTAAGCTGAAATCGCTGAATTTTGTACGCGTTGCGGCTTTGGCTGTGAGCACACACATGTTGATAGCACAAAATATGGCTGGACATTACTTTTACTACCAACACCATTACTATTATTGAAATTATCGCGTTATGTAAGGAAAAGCTTGGCTCTTTTCTTTTGGTTGTGCAACAATCTCGCAAGTATCTGAATCACTTTAATTGTTTGGACAAATTGCTCACTCCGAGAAGACTGGCCGCAAATTGCCGAACGAAGCGATTGAATGGCGACTTAATTTGGCTTAAATGCTTCAGATCAACCCGTCGATATATCGATGCCCATAATCCATGAGAACTGCCCCGTCATCTCGGTGGTTTTTTCAAACGATTCATATCGCTGCTTAGCTCTTGTGTGTGTGTGTTTTTTTTTTCAAAGATAGAATTCCGCGGGGTAAACATTAACTTTTCAACACCTTCGGAAATCTCTCACGCATCCCATATCACATATGTATATCGAGGAAAAGTGGTGAAAATGTGTTACTTTATGGAAATATCATTACGAGACTCGACTTGACAGCTGTCATAGGCAAACAACATGGCATGCGGGTTCTGGAAAATAATAATAGCAAGAGAAGATGCCTCAAGTACCTGCGAGAAGAAAGAAAAAGTGAAATGGCACCGGAAACTCCATTTGGGTAACGAGCTGAGAACACAATCGAGAGCCGAAATGTGTCAGCCGCTTAAATGCAACGTCTTCATTAGATTCCCGAGGTCAGGGGGCATTCGTCACGCGAGGAGCTCAGATACTAGACACCGAGCCAGACACTCCAAGTAGCCGCACCGAATTGGCAACGCGAATAGCTATAGTAGACGAAAAACGCGAGAATCGCTGTATTATGCTAATGGCCAATTGTCATTTCGGAACCGTTAAGCCGGGAGGCGAACAATGAATTTTTACAGCGTTTCGCTAATTTGCGTGCCGGAGAGGTGTGAATGAAAGTGAATGAAACGAAAGTCATCAGCTGCGATCGCATTCCAAATAGCTGGAGCACAATGACCCAAACTTATCCATCTCGAGATCGGACCACTGCAGAGTCTGGACTGGACTGTAGAGAAGAGAAACGAGACCCATCTTAGAATAGCTATCTGGTGGAGCTTGCCGGCAATTAAATCGCTTTTGTTCAGGCTAATGGACCTCTTACTTTCGGTTCGGTTCGGACTCAGTTCACGAGCTGTGATGTTTTATTATTTTGATGAACTGTGATTTGATCTCACTCGCTTTTTCTTCCCTGCTCTTGTGGCATGCAAATGATTTGTTTAACAACAGATTGTTTTCATCGAGTATCTGCTACCGGGCCAAGACCTCATCAAATCGATACCTTGAGCTATTCGTGAACATATTGGATGAGTAAGCGGAATTTTTGGTTTATTTTAGAGGGTATTCAGTGGGGTAAATAAAATCAAAAGTTATCGGTGTGAAATCAACTTAAAAGTGTTCATAAGCAGGCAAGATTACGATACCTTGTTGTTAAATGTGTCAGTTTAAAGCATACTTTTAGACAGAATTTAAAATGATTTCAAATCTACATAGATTTCAGATATTATTTCCGTTTCAGAATATATTTTCTGAATACACCGGGTATACTTTAGTCTTATTCATCAACCAAATCTATATTTTTTATGTGTTTCTCAATTTTTGTTGTGCCTGCGTGGGGGGCAGATCCCAATGGCCAGATGTGTGAAGCCCCAAGCCCACGATTTTTGTACTTAGACACAATTATTTTCACATTTCTGGCCTTTGTTGGGGCCTGGCAAAAATTAAAGTAGCGTAGAACTAAAGCAAAGCCCAGGACCATGAAATCGTGTTTAATTTTCGGCTGGCTTTCTATTCGCATGGTTCTGGCAAGTGCTCAAGTTTCTCTTTCTCGGCGGGCAAAAGTAATTCTAATGGGCAAGTTCTGGCCCAAGCCATAAACGGCTTTAATTTCGTTTCCGCGGTTTAAATTCATTTCAAGGTTAGGCCCGCACTTGGGCACAATGATGTGACACTTTCGTTTGGCCCTTTTAAGCCGCTAAGAGACCTTTTCACTTCTCGTAGCATGAGTTCCCTGGGTTCTGCCATTCTCTAGATGCTCACAACCCGTCCACATCAATATCAATTGTGGTTACTGTTTGACATGGAATCAACGCCATTTAACAGCATAATTAACACATGTTCTTCGCACAATCGATTGCACACGCATCTCGATGGACCAGTAGCCACCAAATCGGTTATCTGGTGCAAGATGGTGCAAGATGCTGCTGGATGCTGCAGTGGCGACTGGTTGGCCTGGCCTGGCTCCTTTCATTAGCACGTTGTCCAGCTCAACTGCATTTCGAGTGGAATCGGTGGCGACACTTGCCAAGAGGGGCCTGTCACTGCCATTCGAATGGTTTGAGAACAGGTGACTCTGGCAGGAGACCAGTTCTCGGGCACTTGTCACACGATCCACTCGCCTACGACCATGGGTGGAGCAATTACGGCCCGTTTCTTAATTGAGTTATGAGTTCTTCTTGTTAGCCGAATTCCCTAAAATGTTTCAACTGTAACGAGGAAGTCGTCTCCGGCTCTTGGGAATTGAGCAGCGGATTCTGGGCCAAGACAAGACGCGTTTCCCAGAACTGTCGGCACCGCAGATGAAGAGGCTGTCAGCCGCGTTCCCCGTTTGTAGATCAATAGTGCGACAGAAATGGTCTAATGAGTAAATTAATTGCAGCCGGCCATGATCTGGTCCGGGCTTTATTCGATCTTAACACTAATTCGCAATAAAGACTCAATTAATCAGCGAGAAAGAGCGCCCCCCAACTTGACCCCACAGCAGCAACAATCGCGGATTAATTAGTGATTGATCTCGCTGGAAGGGCTAAAGAGATGCAATGAAAGTGCAGCTGTACTTTTCACTTTCCTCGCCGGAGTGTTAACAATTTGAAAATGGCCCTAATGACGGTCCATGCAGGTTGCCCGTCGATTAAAGTCGTTCACTTCAAAACAAACAAATAAACAAATGGAGAAACAAGCTGGGAGATGAGCTATGCCAGATTAGATGAGAGCTGGTCGATGCTGGTTGCACCTCCAGCTCTCAGCTCCAGTTCCTAGCTCTCACTTTTCCCAATTAATGAAAGGCACTCGAATACCCTTCCAACTGAGACAGAGTGAGGGTATCAGCCAAGCTTCTACAGAGAAGTGTGAAGCTGTCGGGGCAGAACTGCAACTAAATTAAGACATTTACGACCTGGCCAGATGCGAATCAATAAAGAAATGGCCATGCAAAATTCTAGACACAACAGCGTTAAGAGCCGCCACGGGGAACGTCGCAACGGTAAATGAATCCCGAGAGGAGGAGGGCGGAGGAGGAGACTTCATGACTGCAGATACCCGACTCCAGATTAGAATGAATCATTTCCAGGCATCCTAATTGAGTTGTGGCCGCGCTGGCAGGCCGAAATATTAGCAGACGCCTTGTCGAATGTCCAAGCCGGAGTCTGGGCCTCAGTCTGGCTCTGAGGCCCTGTCGGTGTCCCAGTCGGAGGTGTGAGACTATTTAGCCAGGCCAACTAACCAAACCGGGGCCAAACTGCACCGATTAGTCGCAGACTGGGACAAGGAAGTGGCCAGAGCCCAGACGAAGGCCATTTATCATGCGCTGCTCGTGTCTCGTCTCCGTGGCCAAATTAACCGTTTTCTGACTGACTGACTTAGAGACTGACTAGGAGACTGACTAAGTGAGTGGCTAACGGGATGAGCTCGGGGAATGCCCAGTGGCTCCCCCGCTTTAATTGCTCCATCGAGAGGTGTTCTTAAATGCCCCACACTCTGGCTTGAGCTCTTCTCCAAAGAATGTAGTTCTCTGGGTCAATGCGAGCACCTGAACCAATCAAAAGCACCTTGGGTGAGGCACGCAGTCGATTCTGTCCGCTTTCTCACAATAATTCACCAATACAGCACGCATTCGCAATAATACCTTTATGGGCTGCGAACCGAAATGAATTCGATCAGCGAGTGACAGGAACCGAAGGTGATCTCCAACCTAAGCCCAAGGGTGGACAGGTCCTGGTCCTGGCTCTGTGAGAACTCTTACACGAGCTGAACCTCACGTTCGCTGTGCAAAGGGTTCCATAAAACACAATGGAGCATCGCCCGTCCGAGTTCTATTGTTCTATCGTGGCTTGCAAATTTTCGGCAGCTTTAATGTTTATTCATGAATTCCAACATGAAGCGGCCACAAGAGTGCCACGAGGAAGAGACCAGCTCTCGGGCCTGCCCATGCGAAAACATAAATCAAATTGGCCGCAAACGTTCGGGCCAAGTTAAGGCA
>VNJS01004004.1:23009-35574 GCA_008042575.1 Drosophila watanabei | reverse complement strand
GCGTGTGTGTACGTTATGTGTGTGAGTGTGTGTGTGTGTAGCTGTAGGTGTAGGTGAAAGTACGAGTGTGTTTCGAGGGGGTGGGGGAGGTGGGGGAGGTGGGGGTGTGGAGACTAAGCGGGGGATGCGCGCACTTCTAACACCGCCCACTAATGCCAACAGTGTCTAACTCGTGCAGTGACTGCCTCTTGCTATCTCTGTTCCTCGAGTATGTGGGTGTCGGTGTGTGTGTGTCTGTGTGTGTGCGCATATGTAAAGTAAGCTCCCCCCCCTCACCCCCTCCCCTGAACATGCGTGCGCGTGTCTGCGGAGTAATTTTTTAACTAATTTTCTATACAAATTTTTAGCATGTCGTTTGGAGCTCCGCGAGCACACACACTTTTTTACTTTTTCACTTTTTTTTGGGTGTGTGTGAATATGTAGATGTGTGTTGTGTGAGTGTGTGTGTGTCGCCTGCTCATTCGCTCATTTGTGGCATACAGAGTGTGAGCCTATTTCTCTCCCGCCAGCAAACGGAAGGGAAAGCAGGAGAGGATACAAAGTTTATAAAAGCCTTGAAAAGATTTCCTTTTTTTTTGGAACTACATAGAAGGAGATATATATTTTCTATAACTCTAAGAGATATGTGGAATATCTCTGATGTGCTGGAACCCCATCAAGGCCAAGCTTGAGATAAGATCTCATTTCTCTATATCAGCAGATACATTGCTATTGCTCAAGGATAAGCCTTAAGATCACATCGATCAAGGTACTTTTTGATCTTCAGGCGTAACATAAAGATGAAACCCAAAATCGCCATCATTATCATCAAATTCAATTTGGATATTTTGAACTTGAACTGTAATTGATTTTAACTAGATTGTTCTTTTAAATTATGTATCTTTTATTTCTAAAGTTAAGTTAGGGTTAAAATAAGTGGTAATAACAGGACTCTCAGGAATTTGTAAAGTATTTTTAAACCATTTTTTTTATTTATTTAACTTATTTGTTTTTAATTTTAATAATTTTATTACCTTTAAGTTCAAATTAATTTATTTAATAACTAGTTTTGAATGCCAAATTTGGTTTACACTCTAAAAAAATATTTCGAAGCCAAAATCTTTTACAATTTCGGTGATTTCTGTAATATTTATAAGATGTATGCCTTATCTTACTCTTGCAGGTTATTTTTTGAGTCAGAAGATTGCAAGGGATTTATTTTTAACCCTATAAAATATATTAATTTTTAATTAGCAACATCAAACGAGTCGATCTAGCCATGTTGAAAGAATAGCAATTTATCATTAAAATTTTGTATTATAAAGTATATTCAAATTCTGAATTTTTAATTTAATATGCTGACTTTTTAACTTAATAAAATCAACATAGAAAAGTTTTTCAATTTTAAATGTATGAATTTGTGGCTTACTTTTAATTGATTCAATTGCTTACAAAAGTCGGTTTATTTCAGTTTGTTTTTTCTTCTTGTTATATTTAATTTTGTTTAATTAAAATGTTTATTCAAAGCAACAAAATTTTGGCTTCTAACTCTTCTAAATCTTTAAAAATTATAGTTAAAGAATCTATGAAAAAGCACTGTAAACTTTTGTTTAATATTCCATCAATCCCTGATATAAACACTTGAGACCTTGACGAGACCTTTTTGGATCTGATGAGGCCACAAAATGAGGTATCAAATATATATATTGTATATATATATGAATTCAACTTTTGGCCAGTGCAAGTCACTCCTTTTTCTTTTTGGGGCTGCTCCTGCCCCGTTGTTATGATGATTTGACAGGATGGCAAAAGCAAAGGGAAAAGGTCCTGGCAGCTGGGAGCCAAGGGAAGGGGGAAAGGAGAAGGGCAAGGCTCCCCTCCTGGCAGTGATTTGCATTGTTTGTTAGCAATGTCAGCTGCCAGCAGATAGACCATACACAGGTCCTGGCCATATGTGCCTGTGTCCGTGTGTGTGTGTGTGTGGGGCGACGCGTCGCTGTTAAATATTACATCAAAATAAAATTAACATTTCATTTGGTGGCATCTTTTTTTTATAATATTATTTTTTATTATTTTACTTTTTCATTCCTTTTATTTTTTGCCAAAGAGAACGCTTCATCGATAAATTTCGCAGTCTGGTGGGAGGAGGGGAGAGGAGAGGGGGTTGCATGGGGTCTCTGATGCGATTTTCGCCATTCATTTTTATTTGCGACTCGACGAGTCTCTTCTATTTTTAATAAAAAATCATTACATAGGCAAATATAAATATGGCTGGACCGGACCACACCCCCCTTGTTGCACGTGTGTGTGCTAGTGTGTGTGTGCAAAAATGTTGCGGTAAAAAAAGTCGGGCATTATGTAGAAAAAGCCAGTGACGCCAAATATTTTCTGCCATTATTCATGGGGCTTTCATTTTTGCACAAAAATGCATTTTAATTGTCACATAAAATCATTTTGCAGGTGGAGTGAGGACAAGGGGGTTGTTATAAGAAGGGAGTAAAGGGGGTAACCAAATATATATACATATATCCATACTGTTTCGATAGCTGATTCTAGACTCAGCTCGTGTGTTATTAGTTATCTCTTAAATCATGAATTAGGGTTAACTTTTGTTCATATTTAACCCCCTTTTTTTAAACAAACAATAATAAACTCTACATGTGCCTGTGAAAAAAAATTTAAAAAATAAAGATAATAAGAAAAACTAACACAAATAAATTAAAACAAATGTTTTTATAAATTTCTATCCTTGGTTAAAATTTGTATTATTTAGTTCTTAATAAAATAATGTCCTTTTTTTTGTTTATTGCTGTACAACAATTGTTGTACAACTTTAGTTCTACAGTTTTAGTTGTACATATTTTGCTGTACAATTTTTTTTTGTACAGTTTAAGTTGTACAAATTTTGTTGTACAATTTTTGTTATAAAATTTTAGTTGTAAATTTTCAGTTGTACAATTTTTGTTGTACATTTTTGTTGTACAATTTTAGTTGTGCGATTTTAGTTGTACAATTTCAGTTGTACAAATTTTGTTGTAAACTCTTTGTTGTATAATTTTTGTTGTGCAATTTTTTTTTTGTAAAATTTTAGTTGTTTAATTTTTGTGTTATACAATTTTTGCTATTAAATTAGTCACATTTTTTTCCAATAATTTTTTGTTATTCATTTTCCTAAAATCAAATTTGTTTGTTTATCATTTTGTTCTTTGAAAAATATTTTTTGTTTAATAATAGTGAACTCCATAAAAATACATAGAATGTGTGTAGACAACGAAATTTTGTAAATTTTTGTAAATACATTTTATTTAGTGCCACAACCGAGACTCTGTGAGGGAGGAGGGTGGAGGTTCCTGTCCCTCTCCTCCCCCTGACAATTTCCTCTTTCTGTGTGTGTGTGTGATTTTTTTATGTGGAGCAAGGCATTATAATATATTTTAACTGCTGTATGCAGTAAAGAGTAGCAGGAGTGGGAGAGAGAGTAGAGAGTAGAGAGAATAAAAAAAAAGTATAAAGAGCAAACACACGGAAATTCAAGGTGATGCGGCGGGGGAGTCCCTTGCTCGCTCCGCTCGCTCGCTATTTTGCACAACATATCGCGCTCGTAAAAAATAATACAACTACATCCACGCAGACACGCGCGTTTACTACCCATTACCCGAGCCCAGTTCCAGTTCCACATTCCCCCCTCTAAACTGCAGAAAGGGAAGCTGTGTGTTGGTGTGTGTGCGAATCCTTGAACACATATACGCGCGATTCTAAAAAATTAATGTCGCTTTCAGTAATTTGAACAGCAGCAGAGGCAGCGGCGCGTCTGAGAGGAGAGTCAGAAGTGTCGCCACGAATCGCGACAGTTGCAAGCGAAAACAAAAGGGTTGCAACGTCTTGGATACCCTGGATTTTACAGAGTTAATTAGGAAATTATTATACATAGAGAGTAAGAGAGATCATTTATTATATCAACTTGCAAACAGCATTAATTTCCTTAAATTTACAGTGATAGCTCAAAGCTGATCTACTTTAAAATCTATTTCTTAGGATTTTATCGGGATAAAAACAAATTTTCCGGATTTTTATAAACTTGCAGGGTATTATAATATGAGGTATAAGCCTACAACAAAGTGAAGAAGTCCTTTCCGACCCTATAAAAAAATTTTACAAAATTTTTTCGAACATTTTTACATTGTTATAATTGTCAAAAAATTGCAAAAAATGTTGATTTTTTTTTTTTTTTATTTAAAATTTATAATGCAGATTTCTTAACCTAATAAAATTAGTATAAAAATCTTTCCGAGTTGAAATTAATGCATTTTTGGCTTAGTTATGATCGATTTTCATTTTTTATATTGAATAATATCAATATTTTATGCTAGGTGCGATATTTTTCGATATTGTTTAGATATTAAAAATGTTGATAAATTAAAGTTTCAAATATCAAATATCTGTCGAAAATATTGCAAATTTCTACATATTTAATATATTATTATCGATATTACTGTCCTACGCACTCCTCCTCCCGTTATACATCCCTGAGTAACAGTAACAGTAAAAGTAACAGTACCAAAAGGAGAGAGGCGGCAGCAGACTCACTTAAAAATTTGAATGTTATAGAAAAGTGAGCAAAGGCACGACGACGACGATGGCGAAAAAGAAAACGAAGTGCGGGGGAATGGGGGTGGAGCAGGAGGCACACACAAAGCAGAGCCGGAAAAAAACGAACTCAAATTACATAAAATGAAAAGTTCTCGTTACGCGGCGCATTTATTGTACACCCCCCTCTTCCCCCCTTTCTGTCATTTTATTTTTTTTTTTTCGCCGTTCCTTTGCTCTTCGCGGCTGATGCTGCTCCTGCTTCTAATCATCTCATCTCTTTCTAACTCGGCACTGAGCCGCGTCCGACGTCGCCGCCTCGGTGCTCTTCGGGGGCACCCCTGCCTGTTCCTCTTGCTCCTGTACCTCCTGTTCCTCTTGCTCGTGCTCCTCTGCCAGCTGATTACTACTTTTATTGCTAGCAAATATCTGAACTTCTTCGTTCTGCTCCAAGGCGAAGGTGAGTCTGTGTGCGTGTGTGTGTGTGTGTGTCTCTCTCTGAGCTTAGCTTTTTAGGCGAACGTAAAGGGGAAAAGTCTAAGAAGAGAGGGGGAGAGGGGGGAGGCTGTACTCTTGTAACTTGCGCGAAAACAAGGTTTTTATTTCACCATTTCTTTCTTTACTTTTCACTTCGTTTTTTTTTCTTTTTTTTTTGCCCCCTTTCCTTGCCGCGGCAATTTCGCTTTAGATTTTACTGCGCGAAATTCTTTATTTTTTTTTCAAGGCAAAACCACCCCCACTGCATGTGTGTGTGTGTGCTTAAGGACTTTGAGCTGGAGAATGGAGAATGAAGTCTCCTGTCGCTGTAGTTGTATATATTTTTTCAATTTTTGACGTCGACGCTGCCGTTGCAGTCGCTAGTTAGCAGCGCGCTCTCATTTCTCCACACGCTAGTCTCGATTTTTCGTTTTTTAACTACGTGTTCGTAGTTAAACAATCTCGTCTTGTGTTCTCTATATATGTGTGTGTGTGTGCGGGCAGAGACGCTGCCAGAGGGGGGGATGGAGAAGACAGAGGGGAACAGGGTCTGAGTCTGAGTCTGAGTCTGGAGCTTACAAGTGCACGGCGGGATAAGCGGAATTAGTAGTGGAGAAAAGGTGATTTTTTAGACGCGTTCTTATACACTGAACAAAAAAAAAGGCAGGCTTTTGAGTGGCAAGGGTAAAGTTGTTTTGAAAATTTTCTATATAAAATTATATTTATGTACATGGGATTGGGTTCAACTTTGTATTTTCATTAATTATTGGCTAGAAACAAGAGGAAATCCTTCATGGATGATCTATAATTCTCAACTGGTTTTAGGACGCATTTTTTATATTTTTCAAAATATAGTTTATTTTTCCTTGAGCTTCCCTTGGTTGTCATTCATTTTGATATGTTAAGGGCAAGTTTTAAATATTTTTTTGTTTAAATTTTTGTTATCATTTTATTTGTTATTTTTATAAAGCTTTTTTTTTTAATTTCTTGATTTTTTTATTTTAATTTAACTTTTTTGTTTTATTTTTTAGTAATTTATTAATTTTTTGTAAAATAATTTTTTTAGTCTAATTTTTTTTAGCCTAATTTTTTTTAGTCTTTTTTTTTAGTCTTATTTTTTTTTGCTAATTTTATTATTTTTTTGCTCTTTATTTGGTGGCTTTTTAATTTGTGGCTAAAATTTAATTTAAATTTAATTTAAATTCCCAAGTTTTGTTCTTTTAAAAAAGTCTCGAATTATTTTTTCTCGAACGTTTTTTTAAAGCATATTTTTTCTCATTAAACTATTTTAGTATAAACTCACTAATTAATTAATAAAATAAATAAAATGTTGCCTTAATATATATATATATTATCTTGATTGCTCTGCTGGCATCTGAAACACTTCTTTCTTTCAGTGCATTTGCCATATGATAAGTGGCGGGGTCGCATATATGCCTCCCCCGCCCCCCTATGCCCTTTTGTCATGTGCTGCCGCTGCTGCTGCGGTGTTTAGAGAGTTTTTCGCCCGAGAGCTGAATAGATGAGACACTCTTCGCCGCATCTCCCGGCATCTATGGGAGTCTGCGGACCGACAACTAAGTACCGGAGCAGCCTAAAAAAAAGCACACGCGGTGAAATGAAAACGAAAGGAGCGCGGCCAAAGGGGAAGGGGGGAGACGGAGCGGAGAGTTTCCAGTAACTTTGAAAATAAAAAGCACACGAGGGTTGCTTGATATATTTCTTTTCGCTGGTATTAGTTGCTGTTGTTGTAAGTGGATATTAGGGGGATATGCTGCTGCTGTATGTGTGTGTGTGTGTGTGTGCGGGGGTGGGGGGAGGGGTGTGCGAGTATAAGGCAGGCATCCTTTTATATTTAAAAACATACTCATTTCAATATCTAAGTGCGGGTGGTCGTCCCCCCGCCCTTTCCCGCATAAGGCACTTATTATTACTTTTAATATCGTATTTTTTGCAGCTCTTTATGTGTGTGTGTGTGTGTGCGAGTGTGTGTGTGTGGGTATATGATGAGTGCGTGTATGCGTGCTTTTTTCATGCTTTTGCCGTCTGCTCCTTTTTAGTGGTCGCATTTAAGTTGAGTTTTGTGTGTGGGTAGAGCATCCCCATGTCCTTATACTCTATACCCTGTACCCTATATACCTCATCCTCTTAAGCATTGTACTTCCCTTTCAGCTAAAATAAAGGGTATTTTTATATTAGTTTAAAATTTGCAAGGCAGAAAAGGTTTTTTCAATTTATCAACAGCCGAAACGATTTAGAAATGTCTTAATCTCTTAGCTTTAAAGATAATTCAAATGAAAATATCCTAGAGTTTACTTTATAATGCAGGTAATGAAATAATAATAAATAATATATTTCCAGTTACTTTAAAATTATAAAACATCGATTACAAAATCGATAATTTCGATAAATACCGTTTTTTTTTTAAATTAATTTGAATTTTTCGGAAATATTGCTTCGATATTTTAAACAGAACTTACATTAATCGCATATTTCTCCCAACTATCGATTAATATATCAACTTTCACATCATAACTCCCATAAATTATCGATATATCGATACATGCCGTCATCCCTAGGGTATTACAGACTTCGTCTACCCAAAGTTGGCTTCCTTTACCGTTCCGTTTTTTAGTGGAATGAATGAGCATACGCAGACTAAAAACGAAAGTAAACTTGACAGTGAGCGGAGGCAAAGCGGAAAAGGAAAACAAAGAGGGGAAGCCGGGGCTCGGGGAGGGGAGGCTGTAGCCTGGAAGCTGGGTACAAAAAAAGTTGGAAAAAATCTGCGGGCTCAGACGACGACGACAATGAGTGGGGGAACCCCCTGATTTGAAGTCCTTGCTACCGTCCCTTTGCACTTTGTTTAGTTTTCGCTGATAAGCAGAGCATATACATATATATCTGTATATATATATATTTATATATATAGGAATAAAATAGAAGAAAAACTTTGGTAAGGGGAATTATCAACTACTGGCGACTGTTTTAGATTTATAAAGCTTCAATTATTTATTTATGTCGCTGCCTGCTCCCGTGTGCGGGCCATAAATTAAATAAAGTAAAACGCAACAAAAGGAGGCGCTGCAGGAAATCAAATTGCAAATTAGCGAACTCTGAATACACTACAAATTGTAAAAATACAACTATTTCATAAGAGAAACTAAGCCTGAGAGAAGAACTTAAGACTTTCAAATATTGCTAAAAAATATATATAAACCAAGTCTGTAAATTACAGGTGCTATTACCTGTCCCAGTGAATATAGCCCCCGGATAGGGCATCCAATGTGGGAGGCAGCTTGCTCTCGTTGGTAACAAGGAATGCCATAAAACATACAAATGGCCAAATAAAACATTTTAAATGTAGCAACAACAACGCAAAAAAAATACGAAAATAAGAAAATAGTATTGTGCTTAGAAAACACACACAGAGAAAATAACAGCAAGAGCGGAAACAACGAGAGTGCCAGGAAGGAGGCACATTAGATAGATTAGATTAGATTTTTTATGCTGCCTCCGGTCTCGGAAAAACCTTTCGCGAAAAACCAAGAGGAAAAGCCAAGAGAAAAGCCAACAGAGAGAGAGCGTAGCGAACTATCAATCGGGGGGAAGGCAGGGGAACCTACCTGGACTCTGTCCTGATCCGAGATGAATCGACTTGCCTGCCTGTAAGTAGCTCCCACTTTGGGGGGGACTCCCCTTGATCCCCGTACTTATTCAGCGAAAAGCTGCCAACTTTCCGCTCACGCAAAAACTAACATTTTCTAAAAGTTGTGCTTCAGCTTTAGCTTCTCTCTCTCTCTTTCTCTCTCGGTTATTCCCGGGAATTATCTCAGGTCCTGACCTCCCTCCCAGGAACCTCATCTAGCAGCAGCATTAGGGCTCCATCTTTACCTGCTTCCCTTTCAAAAGCTTCCTTCTTTTTTAGGCAGGGAATAGAGGATACACTGGGATAGCGGATTAAGGAGATGGAGGGACGGGCCCACCACGATGGCCATCGTTGAGCGCACAAAAACTTAGAAATAATCACCGACATAAATCTTAAAATGGGGCTGCCCTTCGCCTTTGCCTTGTGCCTAACTACTCTCTTAGGTGGGGTAAGGATTGGGAGGAACAGGAGCTGAAGCAGGAGCAAAAGGAGCAGGAGGAGGGTCATCTGGCGCTGAGCGTGGCAAATGAAAAATAACTTAGAAGCACGTTTTGTGGCATTTTTCCTTTCGCCTGCCCTCGTCCTTTTCTATGCGTCGTCTTCTATGCTACTGCCTGCCTCCTGCCTCGTGCCTTCTGCCTCCTGCCTCGTGCCTCCTGTGCCTCCTGCCACCACTGATTGCTGTTCCTTTTGTTGCCTTCTCTACTTTAGTTCTCCTCCAGCTTGGGGCTACTAAGAAGCAAAAGCACAAGCTGGAGTTCAAGCAAGAACAGAAGCAGGAGCAGAGGCAGGACCAAGACCAAGACCAGGAACAGGAGCAGGAGCTGGGGAGGGGTGTTCAGCTGGATTGCTTTATATTATTGCACATAGTTGAGAGACAAAATGCGGCAAATTCTAAAATTCATTCGAGCAGAAAAGCACCAACAAAAGTGCGTGGGGTAACGAAAACTTTGGTTTTCCTTTCGCTTCGATTTCGCTAGATTTTCCGTTGAACCGTCGAACCTCCAACCCCCCAGCACCCCAATATCCCAGACCCAGTTCCCATCGTATACCTCCCCCTTTTCCCCTCTCAGTTAACTCTCCTCCCGTTGCTCGCCAAGCTGGCACGTGGCCTTCGACCAATGGCAAGGGCACAGTGGTACAAGATAATATTGATAATTCGAAACTATAATGATTTTTTCAGCTTTTGTTATTTACATGATTTTTTTTTCTAACAAAATAATACGTTTTTTTAAATATTTTTTTTTGATACTTTTTATTTATTTTTTTCCCCTTTTTCCTTTACTTTTTTCTTAATTTTTTTTTTTTAACTTTTTTTCTTTTAATTTTTTTTCTATTAACTTAATTATTTTAAATTTGTTCTTATGAATTTTTTCCAATACATTTTTTCTTTCAAATTATTTTCTTTGAAGTTTTTTGTTTGTTCTTTTTTAATTTTTTTCTATAAATTTTTTCTTTTTAATCTTTTTTTAAATTTTTTTCTTTTAATATTTTTTTCCTAATTTTCTTCTTTTAGTATATTTTTTTTTTAATTTTTCTTTTCTTCTAATTGTTTTTTCATTTAATTTTTTATTTCCTTTCTATTATTTACATTTTTCTTCTACTTATCTTTATTTTTTTAATTTTTCTTTTTATTTCTATTTATTTTTCCTTTGATCTTGTTAAGATTTTGAACTGTTTTAGACTTTCTAAAGCAAGCACATTCCTAGAAGCCTTCTCCAAGCTCTTGTTTTTAAATATTAACTGAAGAATGGCTCTTGCATTAATTTCATACCATTTTTACAACATATGTCCTAGTATATTTCTGCCAGTGTAGCTGCAATACTGTCTACAATTTTGAACACTATTTGAACAGCTTTCTTTGGGCATCCCCTAAGGTCAATTGCCGTTGGATCGGCTCACCATCTTGGCTAATTCGCGGATCATTAACATTGGAGTTGCGCTTGCAAAAACACGAAGCCAGCTGCTTCAACAATTGACGATTGTGTGGAGTTGCGTTCTATTTGCCAAAGTTTCCCTAAGAACCACAAATATTTGATATTTGTACAGAATATAAAGCATACATGTATATTTTATTTTTTAAGCGATGAACTTGCAAACGAACTCATAGCCTTGGGAATCTATAAATTTTTATTATTATTCTAAAAGGTTAAGACCACTGTGCCGAGGCTCAAGGAACTAGCAACTAACAACTAAGCACCGCAACAAGCAGCCAAAGCCAGAGTCAAACCCCCTTGCTCACCCCCCTCCTCACCCCCCTGAAAAGTTGAAACCCTCTCCAAGGATTTTCCTGGGCTGTGTTGTGTGTATGTATTTAGGGAGTACTATAATTCAGCGTTTGCTTTTAATGGCTTTCAGAGGGGGAAGGTGGGTGGGTTTTTGGTCTGGTCTGTAAAAAATGAAAAGAATATTTTATAGTTGAAAATCCGATGGCGTCTTAGAAATCTAAACATTAAACTTGCCTGAAAACTTTTGGGCCAACCACCGACTGTGCCTCAACCCTCAAACCCCTGCCAGGGACCCCAATCGCGACCAAAGCCGCGTCAAAGGAAGAAGAAGCCCCGGGAAAGCGGGAAAGCAAGGGGGAGGCAGGAGGTGGGAGTAAGGGTCTACAGAGAAGAGAGAGAGCCACAAGTTGAGGTAGGCGGCGGCGGCGGCAGGGCAAAGGGGGTGGCTGCTATTGCTGTTGCTGTTGCTGTTTCCTGCCTTTGGTGGATGGGTTTTTCGGCAGTTTGCTTTTTTAGCTGCGTGAAACTTACAGCAACAGCATCTGCGACTATTTCTCCACAATCCTCTCACCCTTCTTCTCCTTTACCGCCGCTGCCGCCGCCGCCGCATTTTACATAAATCTTCTTTTCAAAAAAAAAAAAGAAAAAGAAAGCGAAAAAAGAAGGAACGTAAGAAAGCGAAGCAGGGAGAGAGCAGAAAAAATAAATAAACACTAATGCCGAGGAGGCAAAGGCAAAAAAGGAAATAAAACGAACTAGAAAATTTAGTATCTACACACACACACACACACCGAAGCAAACAAACACAAAAGTACGCACACACCGATGAGCGGCGAAAAAGAGAAAAATTTTTTATTACAGCGAGAAAACTTAATGGCTGCTGTTGCGCTGTGTAGGTAGAAGGAGGTGGGGTGAGCTAGGGGGAGGTACAGCCGGGAACTTGGTAAGGGGGTAAGGTGTAGAAGAGAAGACGTTCACAGGCGCAAGGACGAGCCCGCAGAAGGAAGCTGACAAGGATGAGGAGCAGAAGACACAAGAATACTGCGTGTGGGTGGCTCCTCCTGATTTCGACAATAATTCCCCCCTCAATCTACATCCCCGCAGCATCATCCCTACCCCATATTCAAATGAAATGGAACATATTTCTTTTAATTTCCAATGGGGGGGTCATGGGGTTGGAGGTCGCTCCTGGGTGATAGGGTTCTCGCTGTCTCCTGACCCAGATATATCCATGGAAACGTGGCGCTAAAGTTTCATTGTATGCCAAAAGGGGGGAGGAGATGGAGACTGAAGGGATACTCGAAAATTAAAAGTGTCCCAGCTTCTGGTGATACAACCCCCCTCCCCCAACGTCTTTTAAGGAAGACAACACCCCTCTAGTAGTTTTCTAAGGAAGACAACCCCCCGTAGTCTTAGAAAGACTCTACCCCTCTTTTTGTAAGGAAAAATCTACACCTCTTCTTTTAAGGAAGACTCTACCCCCTTTTTTGTAGAGAAGTCCCCTCTCTTTATCATCTTAGGAAGACTCTACCCTGTCTTTGAAAAAAGATCCTACCCCCCCTTTAATAAGACCTTACGCCCCCTTTTATAAGATCTTACCCCCCTTTAAATAAGACCTTACCCCCCCCCCCCCCCCCCCCCCTTC